>MU708612.1:206551-259353 GCA_026770625.1 Nicotiana glauca | reverse complement strand
ATAAAGATTTTTAAAACTCCCTCCTCGTAAACCAGTATTCTCTCTATAAAAAGCCCTAAAGTTCCTCCTTTTCAACGCTTTTCCAACCAGATCTCTTGGACTGACTCCTTGGAGATGCGTGCTGTGCTCCCTCAGGCCATTTCTCTCATCTGATAACCCCTCTCCTCCTTCTGGGTCCTTCTCCTGCTCTCTCTCTCTCGCTGCAAATGCATTTGGAGTCTTAAAAATCTTTATATCTATCTTGCATCGACACACACGCGCACACACACACAGAGAGCGAGAGAGAAAGAGAAGCATACGCATATATATGGCAAGTGGGTGATGTGATATACCCATTTGTTGTATTCGATTCTCTTTTGGTTTCTTATAGGTAAAAGTTCCGATTTTTATGCGAAACGCTTTCTGGGTGCGTTTCTAAAAACCTCTTTTTTTTCTTTCTGGTTTGCGATAACAGAGAACAAAACTAGGCGCTTCGATCAATGGAGAATGGCGGAGAGAGTAACGGCGTTACGTTGTTCACGGAAGAAGAGTTGCGAGAGATAAGCGGAGTAAAGAGAGAGGATGATTACGTGGAGGTGATGTGTGGGTGCACCAGCCACCGCTATGGTGATGCTGTTGCTAGGCTTAGGGTTTTCTCTTCTGGTGAACTTGCAATCTCCTGTGAATGCACCCCAGGCTGCCAAGAAGGTTTGCGTTAATTGCATGTTATGCGCCTCTCTCTGTGAGTGTGTGTGTGCGCGCGTGGACTCTGTGTATCGCTTTACTATAAGATGTTGTTTATGCGTTTAAGGTTTTGAGCCATTGTGTTTTCTATATAAGAGTTTATCTGTATGTTAATTTGCCTCAGAGAGGACAATTTCTTTATGATATAGTACTAAGGTATATATGACTGATAAGCATATTAAAGAAAGGTAGAGATAGTGGCCTACATTGCGTGTTTCACACTATGTGATAATGTTCTTTACATTATTTAGTTGCTAAAGGTCTGACCTTTGATGCAGAGTTGTATTTCCTTGTATCTGGAGAAGCCAAGTTTTGCTAAACCAACTCTTCAAACGCGTGTTCTTTCTGGTTGAACAACTCATTGGTTCCACCATTTCAAACACTTTGTCCTAGTGGCCATGGCAACTTCTATAATAATCAAATCTTAAGCATAATTTATGTTCAAGGGAGCTTGTGCAGGGACTAGTGCAATGTTTATGTGTATAGCGTGATGGTTTTCGTACACTATCTTATACTATAAAGAAATCTTGTATCACTCAGCAGATTCTCGACAGCATTAGTTGTCACAGGATATATCTCTCCTTTTTATCATTCACTATGTATCTTCTTGGTTTTCTCTTTTCTTTATTACAATAAAATCATAAGACACAAAGAATCAATTTTGTACTTGATAAATAACCACAATACAAGAATGATCTGATAAAGTACATTTTAAGTCCCACACCGGTACTTGTAGTACTTAACAAGAGGCTCTTTCTCTATCTGGAATCTAGATAATCAGCTTCTTAGCTGTTGTTATACTTCTTGTATTGCTAGTGCTAGACAGAAAAGTGCATTCTATAACACGTTCATTTTCTTTACCCAGATACTAATTTGTTTTTCATGTATGCATAAACTTTGAGTTTGCCTCCTACATCATTTGCTCTCTCATCTCCAATTGCTAGTGTTGTTTTCTGATTTTCCTGGTCCATCTATGAATGGAGAACTGAATGTCTTATGTTTCTTATGTAGAGTTGTATTAATATGTCCTCTCTTTCTTATTGATGAAAAAGAAAACTCTCTATTTATTCTGTTCTTCTGCATTATTTGATAGTCTTGTTGTGCACTGTGCTTCTATTAAGAATTGATGTTTTGTGATCAGACAAGCTGACTCCGGCTGCATTTGAGAAGCATTCTGGAAGAGAAACTGCAAGGAAATGGAAAAATAATATATGGATCATTCTCAATGGTGAGAAAGTTCCTGTTGTGAAGACTCCACTGCTCAAATATTATAACAAGTCTTCAAAGCATGCTAACGGGTCACATCGATCTCAAAATGGAAAAGCACACCGCGATGAGTTTTTAAGATGCACTGAGTGTAAGAAAGAGCGTAGGTTCCGTCTCCGTTCAAAGGAAGAATGCCGAATTTACCATGATGCTTTGGCGAATGTGCATTGGAAGTGCTCTGATATTCCTTATGACAAGTATGTTCATCTAATTCAAGTTTGTTTATTTAGTAGTTCACTGGATTCTTTTATTCCTCCTTTTCTAGACTCACCACCCTCTTATACATTCATGCGGCGAGTTAATTTCTCCTTAGAAGAAAAAATCTTTAGCTCAAAGTTACTAATTTTATCTCATCCAGCATGGGACACTATGAATCGTTGCAGAAGGCATGGAATGGGAAAATAATTGCAGCTTGTTAGATTGTCTTGGAAGTCTTTAACTAATCCATGCGGGTTCTTAACTTTTCTTTTTTGAGATCTGTATATGATTTTCATTCCTATTTCAATTACTTGTTGATTCTTTTTTGTCCAGCTTCATGAAATACCAGGCAGTATGTCTTTACTACTGTATCATGTCCACTCTAGTTCTACCCCCTTCCCCCTCCAAAAATGTAAAGAAAAAAGAAAAGAATGTTAGCAAAAGGAGGAGAGTCATGAAAGATCAAAGGTCACATGTGCACTTGATTAACTTTTATGTCAAACAGAAGCGAAGGGCAGGCACACTTACCGGAAGTGTTATTTTTAAGAAACCATCTCGTAGTATTGCACCTAAGACATTGGCTTTTTGCATGTTGAGAACAATTTAAAGAAATGTTTGATCTTTATCCTTGCAAACCATCATTAGCACAGTACTTCAGCGATCTGACTGTTTCTAGGATGACATGAGGAAGATTAAGAGAATTAACTTCATTCTTCTGTTAATGCGTTCATCCCTTTTAATTAGGTGTAAAACAAAGTAGCTGGCTCTAAGTTTTATTGTTGTAATTGGCTGCCTCAAGCAGCGTTTTCTTAGTCTTAAATTGGCAAGAAAGCTCATTTTATTTCAAGCAAAAATAATTGGAGTGCAGCTCTTTTAATTTTGTTTTGGAATGGAACTTTGAGATTACTCAGTCCAATATAGAATTTTCTATTTGCATAATAAAAAATATATTTGAAGTGAAGACCTTTAGGTGTATGATAGCATACAACCATCAAAACGCCTTTCCTATTCCAATTTCTTTCCAATTTGAATCACAGATATTACTGCTTTAAAGTAGGTATCGATTTCTTTCCCAGAAGTATCATTTCTCGAAGATTTCCATTATTTTTTCTGATCATACGCCTATGGGATCTCTGCTTATGGGCAGAACCTGCTTGGCTAGTTGAGATCGCTTATTGTTTTGTTAGATTGTGGAAGTCAACCGGCTTATTCTTGAGAGAAATGACTGTTTCAAGTGGGAATTGGAATTTTATAATGCCATCCAAGAATTGAGTCCGAATATTAGGCATTAATGAATGTGTTCTTGATGTCTTTGTAAGGTTTGCATCGATGAGCCCCCTTCCACTCTGTTGGATCTGAAATATTGTGGTTCCAAGTGGAATATAAAACAGTGTATTTGATGCATGCCTCATCTTATTAGTTGGTTGAATGCCAAGTGATGTAGAAGAGTTTGCTGATGCATATATTATTAGGTGGTAGGAAGCTTTTATGATCTTTACTTTTGCAGTTGTTGAACTGCCAAAAGCATTCAATTTTTTTGTTACCAAAAGTATTTGTTTGTTCATTTCATTTTCTTTCTCTTGGAGCCTGGCCAGTATGAAGTGATAATATATTGTCTACAGCTGACCTTCCAAAATATCAAAATGTCTTATTGTTCATTGTTTTTAATTTTTGGACTTATTTGATTGCTGGCTTCTTCTATGTTACAGAGTTTCATGTGATGATGAAGAAGAACGAGCGAGTCGAAGGGTGTACAGAGGATGTTCTCGTTCTCCGTCATGTAAAGGTTGCACCTCCTGTGTTTGTTTTGGGTGCCAAGTATGCCGTTTTTCGGACTGCAGTTGCCAGACTTGCAGTGATTTCACAAGTAATGCAAAAGCCTGACTATTCTATATCTTCTCTTCTCTCCTGGCTATGTTTTCCCCATTATTTGAACCCCTGCAAATATTCACAGCATGTTTTTGCTGACATATCTATTGACACCAAATTTTCCCTGCTCCATTTACAATCAAAGGCTTTCTTTTTATATATTGGTTGGTCAGTAGATGGAGTATCAATTAATTTTGGGGATTCTCGGGCATTAATAGGAATATGATTTGATTTAAAAAGCAGCTGCATTTCATGCTATTCTAGAGAGTTGAGAAAGTTTTGATAAGATACAAGAGTTACTCTAAAAATAAGTTATTTTCTTGTGTTTGATTGCTAGAAAATATTTTCTAATGACCTCACTTTGGACATTAGCTATCAATTCTTTATATCAAAAACACTAGTCGATTTGGTTATCATCATACATTAATGAATATTTTTTACAATCTACCTAAATACCGGAAAACAAGGGGTATTATCGCTTTTAGCTCGTGCAAGAAATTATTTACATTCGGTAGCTGAAAAAATGTATAAAATTTGTATAATTTTTTATATATGACACACAGAATGTGTGTGTATATTTATTTTTTCGGTTATTTTATGAGTAGCTATACGGTGTCATTTTCCCAAAACAATTCTTAGGAACTTATTTTCAAGAAGTCATTTATAAAATAAAAAAAATTCCAGAAAATCACCTTACTGAAGCTAGTGTTACATATGCGAGGTTCGTTAATTGGATTCTTGGTTATTTTTACAGCAAATGGGACAAGGCAAATCAACAAAGTGGTTCTTTCTGCTTATTTTATTTTGACAACTCCAAAACTAGTTATAGCATAGGGCATTAGACTAATAGAGTAATAGTATATTGTGTCTGGCGATTAAACAAAAAATAAACATCTTATCTTTGCTAAAAGTCATAAAAGTATTTCCAAAAAGATGCCTCCCACCACCCAAATTTCCTTTTTCTGTTAATGCGTTACACAGAGCCCCCAATTAATTTAATTATGTCCTGTACGTAGAAGTAGA
Organism: Nicotiana glauca; assembly: GCA_026770625.1. Taxonomy (NCBI): domain Eukaryota; kingdom Viridiplantae; phylum Streptophyta; class Magnoliopsida; order Solanales; family Solanaceae; genus Nicotiana; species Nicotiana glauca. The sequence continues at coordinate 254,274 of MU708612.1, read as the reverse complement.
ATTTATGTGTCGAGGTAACATCCAATGTACGTTCTTTATTGCAAAGTCTCAAACTTTTTACTACATGAAAGCACAAAGTCTCAACGTCGTCACTGACTGAAAAAACAAAAGCTCTAAGCACAAGCTTAAAAAGTTTTTAAAGTACTTTTTTGGCAGGCAAAGTAGAACTTCAGTGAATGTATCACTTAACCGTATGTACTTTTTAAATTTGTTTAACGTCAAATTATTTAATTTGGTGTAAGCATGAGATGCGAATAAATATATTTCGTAATAGAGGTAAGCCTATTAGTTCCTCCTATTGAGATGGCATTTTTGAGCGTTTTCTTCCTTTTCATTGTGGGGGAGGAGGGGGCATGTCCTACCAATAAAGTTGAAGAATCTTAACCAGTATTTGTCTAGCTTGTTTTATTTCATGAGAGACTTCTCAGCTGATAAATTTATCAAACTAGTAATAATATATATAGTACTATAAAAGAATGATTATCGAATTTTATACGTCTCTCTTGAGAAATCCACAGTATAGAACTTTACTACTTCCACTCTAATATAGTATAAAAATAAAAAAAGATTATCGTTTTTAAGTCATAGAAAGAGAGTTTACGAGCCAGATGGAATTACGTAGCCAGTGCTTTGTGCATTGTATGTATTTTCTAGGAGAGCATTGCTGGAAAGCAAACAGTTAGAATTTGGGATAAAATGCATTACATTTGATGAAACCATAAAAATGTGAATATCCCTGTACACATTTGATCCCTCAAGGAAAAGGGGAAGTAAACTCGGAAATCTTCCACCACCACCACCACCACTACTACTACTGTATTTTTAATAGAAATTACAAGTAATTTTCTCCGTGCATGGTGTCAATGGTACATTTTTTCACCTTTCAGTTGTCCTGCCTCTCCTACCACCAAAACGGCCACCACCCCTGTGATTCCCTCTCCGACCTGAATGATGGCCTTGATTGAAGTTTGGAGAGCCGTTTATATAGCCCGGACCTGCAGCAGCATTTGGTTGTGAATTGTTGTTCTGTACCATTTGTGGTCCATTCACTGGTACCTGACCTCCCAAAATCAAGGGCGAAGGAGCCATTTGGCCCATTGACAGTTGTGGTTGATTATAAACATTTTGTCCTAATGCAGGCCAAGGTAGGAAAGATGGCCCCGCACCAAAATTTGGTTGGCCACCTGGGAAGATAAAGGTAGATGGATTCATTTGCTGCTCAAAAGGTACTGCATTTGGCGAAGGCATTGGAAACATTTGCTGTTGATGAATCTGTTGTGGCCATGGCATGCCAATACTCGACAGTGCATTAGGAAAGCCCATATTCTGGGGCTGCTGATATGGGATTCCATTCGTCCAAACTCCAGTTGACGGTCCAGCTTGACCAGGGCCTTTTTCCATATAAGGGAATGGAGGGACTGATGGAGGCCTACTACTCTGTACATGTCCTTGAAACGAGGAGTTTGGATGAACACCTTGATCCAGTGAACCAGCAGCAGCTGAGATAAAACGTTGACTTTGGTTGACTGGTGGCTTAGCATTTTCACGTTGCGCATCTGCAGCCGCAGATTCATTGTGTTTCCAGTTCTGAGATTTATTTTTCAGTTTCCTTTTGTCCTTGTTGTTTCCTAGTTTCTGGTCATTTGTGGCACCCCTCTTTTTCATTTTCAGCATTCTCTTGTACTCAGCCTCCTTCTCATCATCTGAAAATTCTTCCGCCTCGGACACCTCTTCATCATTTTCACCAGATGCATCATACCCTTTCTTGTAAAGACTGTTGTCATTTAAGACATGTTCGGAAAATTCAGGGACAAAAGAGATCAAGGTGCCTGGGTTGATTCCAGTTGGGACTTCGTTATCAGAATTGTATCTTACAATGTAGTAAGGGTTCTTGACAGGCCCAAAAATCTCATCCACTATACCTAGTGGGGATCTGCTTTCTGTAATCCAGAGAATAGAACCGTCGTAAAGAGGAGTATGCTTTTCCACCCCTTCTACTACAACTTGGGCTCCAACGATCTGTCAAACCATATGTAGATAACAAAGTTGAATTAAGCATAAGCATAAGCAAAAGACAAAAGATCAGATTACGTTGTTTCCTTTTTAGCTTTTTAGTCTTACCGATGATACAACTCCCACAGGCAGCATTTGGTGATGTGGTTGTAAGGTTACAGTCACTGCAGGAACTGGGGGAAGAGCCTGCAATAGCAAGAAGACTGAATAATGTGCATGTTGAAAAAAACATGAAAAGCAAATCCGCAGCGTCATTTCTCACCATAGAGTAATACCATAGAGTTCAAGTAACAGCATAAAATATTACCTAAGCAACCAGATCATTAGAATGAAGTTGGCTTGGATGCAAGTCAGAGTTCCATGAAGAGAAGAAACTTGATTTGTTTTTACATTTTCTGAAATGTCCATTAATCTCAAACTGGGATTGATCAAGATGTCTTTCAAAGGATAAGTTGACAGGCATAAAGCAGAAACAAGACCGTCTTTTTTCTTCTTAAAAACTATGTTCTTCCATTCTATAAATTTGTATGCATTTTCCCAGTCTTCCAAACATCAAACCAGACTCTCATGAAAATTGGAGGTGGAATTTAAACCAGAAAAATCTAAAATGCTGAACAAGTTGAAGTACTTGACAACATTCTATATAGATAACTACACAACAGCAATTTATTTTTGAGCTTAAGCTGGATACCTTTTTTACACCTAATCCATAATGAATATTGCCACTTCCCTATAGACATTGTTTTTCCTATAGTATAAGGCTTTCACAACAAGATTGAGCCATTGCTTACTGTTTCCCAACCCAAGTCTACTAAAGATATTTTATGCTGTAAGCACTTTTCTTGTTACATAATAATTACTACCTGATTAGCTCTTCTATTATCCTAAGTTCCTTGCAAATACAGAAACATGCTCGTGTAGTCATGTTCAGTGTTCGCATCAACTTTATCAAACCATGGATCATGCTAAAGGAAGACTTACTTTGATCATAACCTCCGGAGGTCAGTCAAAACTTACTCCTTCTGTTCCAATTTATGTGAACCTGTTTGACTGGGTACGAAGTTTAAGAAAAAATGAAGACTTGGAATTTTTGGTCTTAAACAAGTCAAAAAGGGGCCCAAAATATTTGTGTGATTATAAAAGCTTCTCATTAAATGTAGAATTGGAAGTTTAAGCTAAATTGTTTCCAAATTTAGAAAGGGGTCAACTGGAACGGAGGGAGTACTTTTTTTTATAGGGAAAACGAAAATGATAAAAAAAAAAATGTAATGGTGTTTGGAGGCGAATTTGTGAATGAAATAGTCAATGTGGGTAGCTCCTAGAAAGCAAAAATTGGCTCAAAAAGAGGAACAAAGATTTTACTTTCAGAAGCAAAAATACCCACTTAGAACTGCAACAAATCCGTACTATGATGCCATTTTTCATTTGCTGTTTAAGGGTTTAGATTGGTAGGGCACCCCACAGAAAACCTGTAGGTATTTCAGAGCTATTCTTCTAAAGCTCTCCTCTATTTAGCAAACTTTGGCCCGAATTTGAATTCCAACAATTTTTTAAAAAAAAGTGAGAGACATCATTAAAGAGGAAAACAAAGAAGATTGATCTGAATTTTTTGGAAGGACAATCAGGTTAGTGGTGGTGTTAGCTTTGCATCAACCAAAATTTACTTTCAAGTGTGTGCCACTTATCTATGGGCATGGCCAATAACTAGGACTTTGGATGCATAATCAGGGAGATAGATGAACTCCGTTTACCACCAAGTATCTGTGTTACATATTTAGACTACACATACGCTAATACAAAAAGAATGTCAAGTTATCAATCAAATGCTATCAGATTTGCAATTTTAGATATATACATAAGTCAGCGATTCCGGCTTCAAGTCAACAACAATGATCAAAGATGTGTGCTCCAGAGTTGGCTATACTAGGGCAGTCATCTTTTACTCGAAAAAGCCTGTTCATTTTTCATTGACATGATTGCTCTTTTGATATCCATGCTTTACAGGCGTCTATTTGAGCATCATCTCTTGTAGAAGTTGAAATTCAAAGTGTCTTTTCTTTACTATTTAGCAGAAATTTAGATATTTTTCCATTACATTCCACAAGGCACAGAAGCATCAAGCACTTAGAAGTATTTTTTAATAGTAAATCAGATGCATTAGCAAGTACATATGAAATGATAATTATTACCTGAACCTCATTCTTAGACCTGATAGGTCCCTTAACACCAGTGTCCTCGTCATCTTCATTCCAAGCAACCATCTCATCGGGATCAGATGCTTCAATCTCACCTTCTTCCACATCCACCTCCCCTCCTTCTTCCTCGCTCGAGCTACTCTTGTCATCACTACTAGAGGCTGAAGAAGAGGCTGAGCTCTCACTTTCAGACTCGGTATCACTACTACTCCCATCTTCACCCCCTTTTAACTTGTCACCATTTACTGTACTTCCATTAACACTTGTCTCATCAAAACTTCTTTCCTCAGCCCTACTACTGATGATGGAAACTTGATCACTCTTGCTAGCGACAGCCGTCAGACTATCACTGACAATGCTACAATTGCCAATATCAGCTTCAGCAATATTCACCCTATTGCCATCTTGGTCAACAACTCTTTCATCCTCTGTCCCACTTATACTAACTTTCCCAATACCCTCTTCAACTATACAACCCAGGTTACCCACTTCTCCACATTCACTCTTTTCCACCTTCAAACAACTCAAAGAATCCAACTTTACAGAACCCTCCTTTTGAACTTCATATTTATCAGAAATTTCACAAGTACCCAATTCATTATCCTTATCCATAGTGCTAAACTCAACTTGGTCAGAACCAAACTCAGCTGGTTCTTGTTTAACTTCAGCCATAGGGCTATCCAAGATTAAATCTTTGATCGAATCAAAATCAGCAGAAGACAAAAAAGAGTCGTCAAAATCAGGAACAGATAGGCTAAAGGGGTCGTTTTGTTTGTTAAGCTCTGAAAAGGGTTGAAATTTTTTATCTTCTTCAACCTCTTCACTTGTGGGATTGTACACAAAACCCACCATGTTCAAGTAACAAAATTTGGGTTTTCAAAATCATTGACATGGTTGCTGTAATAGGAAAGATACTGACTTTATAAACGTATAGTGATGTGCGGATTTTGAGGCTTTTGTTGAGCAAGCGAAAGCATCTTAAACCCTAGGGTTTAACATAATAATTTACAAGGCCTAAAAATAAATTGGAAAAAAGGGAAAAGGGAAATCAACCGGGCTTGGGTTTGTAAGTTCTTCGATCATTGGCCTTTTCCTTTATTTGTCCATTCTCCACAGGGCAACTTTGGGAGAGGGACCAGCCCAACTAGCCCAATACAGTGGATCCATGCTTTTATGGTTGAAAAACTAAGGATTTTTTACCTCCTATAATAAAGGTTAACACCTTATTTATTTTAAATAAATATCATTTAAAAAAATTATATTCTATAAATACATTTTAATATTTATAGCAAAATATTTAATTTTGGTTACCTCCTACCCCTAAGCTACTAAATAGCAGTTATACTATTTTCTTTCTGTCTCTTCTTTGATACATGTCATTCTCTTCCCCCATTCCCTGAAAATACGATACTCGATCTCAAAATTCCTCTTACCCGCATCATCTACCATTAATCACAAATGGTGATTTCAAGTTCACGATGTCTCATGACGGTGGTAAAAGGAACGCTGAGAAATCCCCCGTTTCATGTCTCTCATCCTCGTTTTCAATTCACAGGAAGTCACGTTGCAAAATAAGATAAACTAAAAAGAAGAAAGCATAAATAGTTTAGCTGATTTATTGGTCTGCTTTTGGCAAAACTTCATGGTCTACTGCTCAAAGCTTTGTCATCTCAAAAGTTGTTGTCTATGTAGATCCGAATTTCGGCTCAGTGAGATTCACGTTTTTGCTCGACAGCGGATTCGCCGGAAATTAGGATTTTTCTTGAACAAAGAAGATAGAGTTTGGGGCTGAGCAACTTGATTTTCTGTTAATATATTTCAATGTATTTTCAACGTATCACGCATTTTCATGTATTTCATTATATTTTTTTCATTTTAATTCAATGTATCTCGCTGAATTCTACGTATTTCATTGTATTCACTGTCTTTTTTTCATTGTATTTCAATGTATCCCGCTGTATTATATGTATTTCATTGTATTCACTGTCTCATTATATGCTATGAATGTATTCGTATATTTTTTTTAATTAATATAACTTATGTATTTAGATATATTATATAATTTCTCTAAAGATTGCTATGTATTTGGGGTATTCATATGGTTTTATGCTTTTGTGAGGTTATCATGAAGAACTTTACTCATCAATTGCTTGTCTCTGAGCATCTGATCAACCTCCACTGATTTAGTCTTTCCTTGGCATTCTTGATAAATAATTGGCAAAAGCGTAAGTTTGGGGGAGAGACGAGGGATATGTAAGTGATAAAAGGTACAAAGAACAAAAAGAAATTAAGAAAAGGGAAGGCAAAGAAAAGGAAGAAAGGCAAAAAAAAAAAAGAAATATGTCAAAAATAAAGTTAAAGTTGAAAGGGATTCAAAGAAAGAAATGATGAAAGGCATGGAAAAATTAGAAAAGGAGAAAAATAATTTTCATGAGCAAGAAAGAGTGACAATGTGTCTTTCTAGTTTCCTTAAGGAAGAAGAAAATGACTCAAAGATTCAAGGAAGTATGAGCCGAAATGAGAAAATGGAGTGATTAAGGAAAGATGAAATCATCATATGCCAATAAGGCCTACCTTAATACAAAAGCCTTCATTACATTCCCGCAAAAGCCCTATATGATTTTGAGTTGAGTGAGCTTAAATTAGTGGTGATTTACATAAGAGACAAGCTTATGGTACTTAGAGTCGGACTTGTGACATTCTTTTGAGAGAGATGAGCGTACTTCTTCACAATCCTTGTTCTGAGAGTTTCATTCTAAAGTGAGATTTGCTTATAGATAGTAGAGGAGGAGGAGTTTGGGTTCCACAATGACCTATGTAATAGAGCGAGCTTCCTTGGTGAATTAAGTCAACACTTTATGCTCTAGTGTCACAATAGAACTATGGTACTCAAAAGGTCATAATATAGTGTTTTATAATTCATTTGTGTTGAGGATAATTGTTAGTCCCAATTGATGCATGATTGATTCACCTTAGGGTAGTTGAAATATCCTTTTGTTTTAATGGAGTTAGGAATTACTTTATTTGCTTGAGGACAAGCAAAAGCTTAAGTTTGGGGGAGTTGATAAGTAGGGATTTTAACCTATTATTTGCTCTCTTTTACTTGTGTTTTGGGCCAAAACTGCGTGAAGGTATTCTCGAAAACTAATGTAATATGCTTGCTTGCAGGAATTATTCAAAATGAGTCAAATGAGTCATAATCAACTCATAAATGAGTCAAAACTTCAACAAAACCCAAGACTGGGCTAAGATATTTGAAACACGGACATCACAAATACTATGTGGCCGCGAAAGCCACAACACGGTCGCACGCGATCCGCGAAAGGGAGGTTCAGAGAGTTAAATTTTTAGACTAAATGATAAGCGCAGACCGCACTAGAAATGTGCGACCGTGAAAGCCTCTCTGCGATCGTAATGGAAATTATGCGGACCGCGATGCATGAAGCTCAGAGAGCTCACAACTTGAGCAAAAGAAAGAAGTGTGGTCCGCGTTTGAATTGTGCGGCTGCAGAAGTCCCTTACGTGGTCGTGATTGAAATTATGCGGTCCGTGAAACTCAACTCAACCCAGATCCAGATTTTAAGAACGCGGAACGCGATTAGAATTACATGGCCGCAAAAGCAAGAGCGCGGTTGCGATCAGAATTGCACGGCTGCACAACCTCCATAGGGGTATTTTTTGTTCGAAAATTTCAGCTTAGTATAAATAGAACTTTTTGTCATTTTTAGGTTATGTTATGTATTATAGGAGCACCTGGGACTAGGGTTGTCAATGGTTCGGTTTGGTCGGTTATTTTATAAAATTTGTACCGTACCAATTTTTCGGTTATTCTATTATACATAACCAAAATTAGACTTTTCAAAACCGTCCCAATCATGTCAGTTTTACTTCGGTATCGGTACGGTTCGGTTAATTTTTGGTATTTTTTTAGATGTCATGTAAAATTCACCAGTAAAAGTATAATGCAATAACATGCATTTTTTATAAGACTTAGCAAAACTCTCTAGACATTTTTACTGTTTAAAAGGAGATGTATTAAAAAACATGAAAGATGACTAAAGTATAAATACATCAACTATTCAACAGTAACGTAAAAGAAATCAAGTAAAAGTAAAGAAAATATAAATCACACGAGTGGAAAGATATTAATCAAGCTGAGACTCAAGAATAAAGTCTATATTAAATATTTAAAAAGATAAATCTAAATTATATGAAAGAAAATATATTTAATACATTATAGTTTGCTACTCATAATCGCTGGAATACATTGTTTCTTCTTAATAAAGATACTTGAAATAACTTAGTTTAAGTATAAGTAGGATAATAGGTTTTAGGAATTAGTATTTTGAGTTTAATTACTTGTTGGCTTGTAAAAGTTTTCATAATTCCAAGCCCAACAAAAAATTTAATGCTTTATTATTTTTAAGCTTACTATATAAATATATTTTTCACATGTAAAATTTATTCGGTACATTTCGGTATTTTTTTCGATTTATTTTTATAAAATTAAAAAACTAAAATAATTATCGATTTGGTTATAGATTTATATAAAAAACCTACGATTTCTTTAAACAAAACCTAATAATCGGTTCAGTGCGGTACATTTCGATCGATTTAGTCGGTTTTCAAAAATATCCATTGACACCCCTACCTGACACAACTGAGTTTATTGCTTTTGGAAAATTTGTACTAGATTCATCTTTTAACATTAGATTTTCATCCTTTAATCTAGTATTATGAATTTTATCTTTATTTTTTGTTATTTCTATGAGTAGCTAAATTCATAGCTAGGGTTGTAACCCAACCTTAGTGTGGGTAGTTGATGAATATTTGATTTTAGAGATTGAATATGAATGAGTTAGTGATATTTAGCTTAATTCTTGCTTAGAATTAATGGTTGTAAATACTGATGCATGCCTTTATGACTTAGTCTCTACTTGAGAAAAATGAACTAAGTCTAGCAAAACTAGGCTAACAAGGAATTGAGGTGAACTCAAGAAATTGATAGCCTAATTAAAATTTTAAACATAGAGATAGTAATATCCGACTTGAGCTAATGTCACTTGAATTGCATGAATACCTATTTGGACTTGAGAAAGCCAAATTGGGCAAAATCACTCAAACTACCGAGAGGTATAGAGTGAGTATCCGGGTGTGATGGCTATGTTACGATCCTAAATAATCACAAGCTTGCCCTAGATTCTTTCTACCTGTTGGATATCCACCTAGTTTAGATGTCACGACCCTAGTCTCTTTACCCATTTGAAAATCAACAATAAAAATATTATCATTAGTTTCAACTGTTTCAATTGTTTGAGTAAAGTTAGAAGTAGAAATCAACCCCAAAACTTGTGGAAGTGTAATTAAACTAAAGCCTACATTTAGCTTAGATATAAACCTAATTCCAATTATTAACTCCCTGTGGATTCACTCTCGACCTACTTGGGTTAAAACTACACCGACCACCCTCTTTACTCAATAGTAGTGTAGGCTTGGACCCGATCAGATGACTACCATATTTCATGACATGTTACACAAGGAGATTGAAGTTTATATAGATGACGTGATCATAAAGTCAAAGAAGCAGTCCGACCATGTCAAGGATTTGAGAAAGTTTTTCCAAAGGCTCCACAGGTATAACCTCAAGCTCAATCTGGCAAAATATGCATTTGGTGTCCCGTCCGTGAAATTGTATGGGTTCGTGGTTAGTAGACGCAGTATTGAGTTGGATCCATCGAAGATCAAAGCCATCCAAGTGTTACCATCGCCTAAGAACAAAACAGAGATGATGAGATTTCTCGAAAGGTTAAATTATATCAGCAGGTTTATTGCTTAGCTCACGACAACCTGTGAGCCCATATTTAAGCTACTGAAGAAGAATGTTGCAGTCGGATGGACTAACGAGTGTCAAGAAGCATTTGATAAGATTAAGAGGTACATGTCAAACCCATATGTGATGGTCCCACCAGAGCTTGGGAGACCTTTAATCTTGTATTTGATAGTCCTGGATATTTCTTTTGGTTGCGTACTAGGTCAACACAACATCACAGGAAAGAAAGAGCAAGCATTTTATTATATCAGCAAGAAGTTCACTCCTTATGAGGTTAAGTATACCCTTATTGAGAGGACATGTTGCGCCCTGACTTGTGTGGCACAAAAAATGAAGCATTATCTTTCGTCCTTCATTACTTACCTCATTTATCGCATGGATCCTCTAAAGTATATCTTTCAGAAGCCTATGCCCACTGGAAGACTTGCAAAGTGGCAGATTTTACTCATAGAGTTTGACATCATCTATGTAACTCGGACCACGATGAAAGCCCAAGCCTTGGCCGACCATTTGGTCGAGAACCCGGTGGATGAAGAATATGAGCCATGGAAGACTTATTTTACCGATGAAGAAGTGATGCATGTTGATGAGGTTGATCATAATGAAAAGCCAGGTTGTAAACTCTTCTTTGATGGAGCTACTAACATGAAAAGTGTCAGAATATGAGCTGTACTTATTTTTGAAACAGGGCAACACTACCTTGTAACAGCCTAACTTTAATTTTATTGCACCAACGACATAGCTGAGTACGAAGCATGCATTCTGGGTTTGAGGTTAGCTATAGACGTGGAGTTCAGGAGATATTAGTTCTGGGAGATTTAGATTTGTTGGTTCACCAAATTCTGGGAGAATGGGAGACTCGGGATTTGAAGTTCATACCGTACCGACTACATGATCTTTGTTAACGATTAAGGTCAGTAGAATTCATGCATATTCCTATGAGTCATAATGAGATTGCCGACACCTTGGATACTCTATCAATGTTACACCATCCGAATAAGACTTACGTCGACCCTCTACATATCTAAGTTCGTGATCAGCATGCCTATTGCAATGTGATTGACGGGGAACATGATGGTGAACCTTGGTTCCATGATATCAAGGAATACATCAAGTCGGGGGTATATCTATTACATGCCAGAGGAGATCAAAAGAGAACCATTTGACGTATGGCTAGTGGATTTTTCTTTAGTGGGAGAATCTTGTACAAGAGGGCTCCAGATCTAGGACTACTAAGGTGCATAAATGCTAAACAAGTTTCGACTATCATGGCCGAAGTGCATTTCGAAATTTGTGGGCCGCATATGAATGGGCATTTCTTGGCAAAGAAGATACTTCGGGCATGTTATTATTGGCTCACCATGGAATGACATTGCATAAGCTTTGTTCTCAAATGTCATGAATGCCAGGTGCACGGTGATTTGATTCATTCCCCGCCATCTAAGTTGCACACAATGTCTTCTCCTTGGCCATTTGTTGCTTGGGGCATGGATGTCATTGGACCAATTGAGCTGGCAGCATCGAACATGCATAGGTTTATTTTGGTGGCCATTTATTACTTTACCAAGTGGGTCAAAGCCGTAACTTTCAAGTACGTGACCAAGAAGGCAGTGGTAGATTTTGTTCATTCAAATATACTCTGCCAGTTTGGAATTCCCAAGCTAATCATAATAGACAATGCTGTTAATTTCAATAGTCATTTGATGAAAGAGGTATGCCAAAAGTTTAAGATTATGCATCGAAACTCCACTTCGTATCGCCCCAAGGCAAATGGAGTTGTTGAGGCGGCTAACAAGAACATAAAGAAGATACTTCGTAAGATGGTGCAAGGTTATAGACAATTACATGAAAAGTTACGTCTTGCTTTATTAGACTATCACACTACTATTCGCATTTCAGTAGGTGCAACTCTTTATTTGTTGGTATCTGGAACTGAGGCAGTCATACCTATAGAAGTTGAAATTCCATCCTTTCGGATCATTGTAGAAGCAGAAATTGATGATTACGAGTGGCTCAAAACTTGACTAGAACAGTTGAGTTTGATTGATGAGAAAATATTGGTAGCAGTATGTTATGGTCAATTGTATAAGTAGAGAATGGCAAGAGCATACAACAAGAAGGTGCATCCCCAAAAATTCAAAGTGGGCCAGTTGTATTGAAATTCATAATTCCACATCCGGGTTGAAGCTAAAGACAAGTTCGCTCCAAACTGGCATGTGTCGTTCCTTGTGACAAGAGTATTGCCCAATGGTGCATTGTATTTAACATGTATAGAAGGCAAATATGTGGATATGAATTACTATCAATTCTGATGTAGTCAAGAGATATTATATATGATTTATTTTCTTATCTTCAATTGCATTATTTGTATTTGGCGTATTTCAAGGTTGGAATGACGAAGGTATTTTATTCAGCTACTCAGACACTTTTATCCTTTGTTACCCCTTTTAAGCCTTACTTACTTTTTCTCATACCCCTATTTTAGAATCATGAATAAATTTAGAAAATAGAAAGAAAATATAAGAAAAAAAGGAATAAAATAAAAAGAAAGAAATAAAAATAAAGAAAAAGAAAAGAAAAGCAAAGCAACAAAAACAAAGCAACTTTAAGTTGGAACTGCATTTGACCTGATTACTTTTAAGGATACGTGGACAACCTTACTCTGAGGTTCGATCCCATCAAATAAAATCCCAAAATTCCCCAGACTCAAAGAAATTGGGTCAGAAGTTTTAGTTTTGCCAAAGGTCTGATTCCAAAAATTGTAATTTTGAACCCTTCCATATTAAGTCGTTTTGAGCCTTCATGCCACCCTTTCTTTCTAACCCTGTCCAAAAGCCTACATTACGATCCAAAGAAAAACCTTCTGATCAATCTTTGAGGATGCCAAGTCAAGCGAGATAAAGGTATGATTACATCATGGGTAACACTTTGTTCATGGGCACAAAGAAAAATGAATAAAATGATAGAGTCTTATTGGTGAAAATCCTTACGGGCACCATAATATGATGGTGAGCTGAGGGAATGTTTAAAATGAGAGAGTATTATTGGTGAAAACCCTTGCGGACACCATAAGGTGATGACGATTTGAGAGATGAACAAATAAGAGGGGCCTGTTGGTAAAAACCCTTCGGGGCACTACAAGTCGAATGTGGTTCGTGACTTTACAGGGAAATTGGATCATTGAAACTCTGATTTTTAAAATATGAAGACATGTAATGAACTGAATGTGATTGGTTGGACGGATTAGGATGATCAATCTGAAATGCATGTCATGAAAATTGGAAGCAGCTGCTTCACTCAGATAAGTCTCTTTTCCATTCTTCTTTAATTAGCCATCTTTGTTTGAAATTTTCCTTTTGTTACTTTTCCCAAAAATCACTTCACTTTGTTCTTTTGGTTCTATTTTCTAAGTCTCTTTCAAGTTAGTCTTTGTTAAACAATCAAGAAAGGACTTCCAAACCTACTACTAGCTTTTTAATTTCATAAAGCAAAGTGAAGCCAAGCACATCACGAGTGACATGATTTAGAATGAACAATGCGATGGTAACTAAAGTTCAGGTAGTCAAGTGATTCGTGAATTTCTACGAAATGTAAAGGGTTCGATAATTGCCAGAATAAAAATGCCATACAGCAAGTGAGTGTAAGAGATTCAAGTCATTCAGAGGGTTTTGTGGTCGAGGTTCGATCAGAAGGTCAAACAATTCCTTGTTAGCCTAAAACAGCTAATCAGAATGAAGCATGTCAGTAGCAAAAGCAGGCACCTTCAACAAGGATGCCACAAACTAACCACCATAATTTCAAACTGACAAAACTTTCTTTTTTTGAAGCAAACGCGCACCTGGAGAACGAGGGAATTCATTTCAAGTTTAAATTCATTAGCAGGTGACCACCAGGAGAACAAGAGAATTCATTTCAAGTTTCAAGTCAGTAGCTTGCGCCCATCTAGAGAACGAGGGTATTCGTTTCAGAGTTATTTCAATTTTCAAGTCAATAGTAGGAACACACCCAGAGAAAGAGGGAATTCATTTCAGGGTCAAATTCAAGTTCAAACCAACAGCAGGAACCCACCTAAAGAATAGGGTCAATTAAAATTAGAAGTAGCAGAAGCTCGCCTCAAGAATGCGAGTCAACAGTTCGAGATGCACAACAAGACAATAGAAGGATCAAGATCAAGCTTCAGAGGACGTATAGATAGGAATCTTGTAACTCATAGCAGATAGGCTTATTTAGTTTCTTTTTATTTTGATTTTGGTATAATAAGGGGTTCAGTAAGCAGTAACAGCAGCAACATTAGTAAAACTACAGCTTTTCGTTAGTCCCAGCTACCAAAGTTTCCAGAACTAAACTGATAGCCAAGGATATGTAGGCAACCTTTGAAGCAAGGTTTTGTCAAGCTTTCTAAAAATGATTCTCATGGAGTGTCCAGCACGCAAAATTGTCCGTAATTGCTCAAAACTCTTCGTGTTTCCAAGCAAAAAGGGGCAGCTGTATAAAATCCACAAAAAATAGACTTTTTCTGTAATGACCCAACCGGTCGTATTGAGATCTAGTGCGTTGTTCAGTAGTTTGAGGCCATAAACAGCTTCACTTCAAGTATTATGACTTGTACGCATGGTCAGAATTGAATTCTGGGGAATTCGGAGTTGACTTGGAAAGAGAATTCTCATTTCGGAAGCTTTAAGTTGAAAGAGTTGACAAAGATTGAGTTTTTGAGTAAAGGACCTCAGAATTGGGATTCGAAGGTTCCAGTAGGTTCATATGATTATTTCGTACTTGGACATATATCCGGACCTGGTTTTGGAAGACCCGGGAACGTTTCGGCACATATTATGGAAGTTAGCATTTTTGGAAGAATTTCATAAGTTTGGGTTGAAGTGCATCTTAGTGTTATCAATGTCTGTTTGGGATTCCGAGCCTGTGAATAGCTCCGTATAGTGATTCTGGTGTTGGGAGCGCGATCGAAAGTGAATTCGGAGGTCTGTGGGTCATTTTAGAGTCATTTGACTAAAAGATAGAAATTTGAAGGTTTTTGGAGAAGTTTGACCGGAAGTGCACTTTTTGATATCGAGGTCAAAATTCAATTCCGAAAGTTGGAGTAGGAACATAATGTCAAATGTGATGTGTGTGAAAAATTTAAGGTCAATCGGACGTGATTTGATAGGTTTCGACATCGAATGTAGAAGTTTGAAATTCTAAAGTTCATTAAGCATGGATTGGAGGTTGATTCATGATTTTAGTGTTGCTTGATATGATTTGAGGCCTCGAGCAATTCCGTAATGTGTTTTGGTACTGGTTGGTATGATTGGTTTGGGTCCCGAGGGCCTCGGGTGGATTTCATATGGTTAACGAATCAAATTTAGAATTTGAAGAAGGATTGAAGCAACTGGTATCTGGTGTAACCGCACCTACGAGGTTTTAGCCGCAGGTGCGGAGCCGCTGAAGTGGCTAGGAGGGACGCAGATGCGCTGCTGGGCCAGAAGTGAAGAGACAACAGATGCAGTCATGTAGCCGTAGAAGTGGGACTGCACCTGCGGTTGTTGAGACATAGAAAAGGAAAGGGAAGCCTGGTGAGAAATTGCAAAAGCGGGTAGTGGTCCACACCTGTGGAACCGCAGAAGCGGTCAAGTGACAACATGTAGGAAAATGTTAGAGGCAGTGTATTCTTTTAAAACCGGGGGTTGGTTATTTTTCCCCCATTTTCACTCGGTGGGGATGATTTTGGAGAGCTTCAAGTGGGGGTTTTTCATCATCAACGGCAAGGTAAGCGAACCCCACCTATCTTGAGTTAAATGTATTGATTGTGTATGGATTTTAGCATGTAAATTGGTAGAAACTTGGGGGTTTGAGGGAAAACCTAGAAAAAATTCATATTCTTGGATTTTGACCATGATTTTGGGTATGAGATTAAGAGAAAATCATGTATTTGAGTTCGTGAGTTCATGGTAAACTTTATCTTCGAGAAATTTCGAAATCCGGGCACGTGGGCCCGAGGACAATTTTGTCAACTTTTTGATTGAGGTTAGGAATTGTTATAAATTGGATTGTAATGAGTAATTGAACATATATTAATGGATTTGCATAATTATTGGCTAGTTTTGGAATATTTAGCATCGATTTAAGTCTTTGGAAGGGCGTGGAATGCCGGTTATGGATCTTCAGAGCGAGGTGAGTCTCCTTTCTAACCTTGTAAGATGAAATTGTCCCATATTTATGTGCTCCTATTTGTGGGGGCTACGTATGCACGAGATGACGAGAGTCCGTACGTAGCTACTATTATGTGTAAGTCCGGGTAGTCTAGGTCCCAAAAGCATGCTATACTTGGGATATTTGTAATCCTATTGACAGATGAATTGCTTAAATCCTATCAAATTAGTAAATGAATTTCTAAAAGGATTAAATTTTATTTTCTTAAATCATTAAAAGAGAAGAGGCTTTTATTTGGATAAGCGTTCCCCGATAACCCTTAATTGGTTATTTGAATCAGTGTATTTATGTGTGCTCGCATCGCATATAGGATTCGTGAGGAGGGAACTTTTATATTTATGATGACTGTGTCACATGTATGATTTGCGAGCGGGGTAATAGATGCATCTATGGTTCACGCCATTCGACCCTCGGCAGTGCACATTTTACATTTATGTTGGATCAGGTCGTACGACCTCTGCATAATATGTGCATGCTTATATTGTTTGCCTGAGAATTTTAAATGTTGATACTTGCCTTTCCTAGCCAGAGATAAATGGATAAAGATAATGAAAAGTAAATCTTTGGAAAGCCTTTTATTATTGAGAAGTTGTTTACCCGTTTTCCGGCTTTATGAGCTTATTTTGCTTTATGAAATCCATGACTTCCTCACATTTTTACTATATTATCATTGGACCACTAGTAAGTGTCGAAGTCGACCTTTCGTCTCTACTTCTTCGAGATTAGACGGGATACTCGTTGGGTATACGTTGCTTTCGTACTCATACTATACTTGCTATGCATTTTTGTTGCACAGGTTCATGTATGGCTAGTGGCTTAGTGGCATAGCGGCGTGGTTGATACGGAGACTTAGGTGAGCTGCATTTGTTGAGACGACCCGCATCCAGCAGAGTCCCCTTCAGAGTATTGTACTGTATTTTCATTTCTGTCCACTTATTCCGGACAGTTACTGTATTTTATTTCCTTCTTAGTAAATGTTCATGCACTTGTGACACAGGGTTCTGGGATGATTATTCAGTATCTTGCATTTACTTCCAAACATTCTTTAATTTACATTATAAAGATTGTCTTTTACTAGTAAAATTAAAGGAAGATCATAGTTTTCAAAATTATTAAAACGAGAACTTAATCAAGTATTTTGGTTGGCTTGCTTGACAACAGTGTCCGGCGCTATCACGACCCTTAGTGGATTTTGGGTCGTGACAACATGGTATCAGAGCACTAGGTTCCCTTACGTCTCATGAGTTATTAGCAAGTCTAGTAGAGTCTCACAGATCGGTACGGAGACGTCTGTACTTTTCTTCGAGAGGCTACAGGACTGTTAGGAGCACTTCCCTTCTTGATTCCTCATCGTGCAATTTGATTTCTTGAGGCTTATGTCTTGTTTCCTTCCTACTCAATCTAACACGACGCGAACCGCTTGTTATAAATCGAGAATTAAAGAATTGTAATGGTACTACAGATGTGTTATGGGATGTTTCTCTCGGTATAGTTTGTTGGGCTATTGTCGTCGCCTTGCATAAGGATTTTTCTATCATTTTGGCTCGGTAGTTGTGCTTCTAAGAGCTTGGAGGCTATGCACTGGTTGCTATGATGCTCACGATTGGTTATCGCACAGTATTGACTTGATGGTACGATACTTGCCTATGTGTTTGGGCAGTGAATGATTTGAAAGGAAGTCTACTCAGTGCACGATTCAGAGATTTGATATTCCATTTTTGGTGTAGGAAAAGCAATTGGCCTATGAATGTCCAGATTTGGGGTGATCGAGTAACGAGACTTGGTATTTTCGAGCATGGTGGAATTTTTATCTGCGATGTAGTGTCGTCGTCCTCGATTGCATGTGTTAAGTTCGTCGATGTTATGGTCTTCTGCAATTGGCCTTTGGGGTAAGATATTGTGAAATAATATTGGAGAAAGAACTGTTAGATATCGCTGGGTGTGGTAGTTCAGGATTGAATCGGTGTTTCTAATGTTGATGGCTCAAGAAAGATGATCTTCGAAAAGGTTTAAAGTTAGTAGCAATTTGTGGGTTCTAGTGCTACGAAGATATATTTTATTTAAGGAAACAACTGAGTAGCAAAGGATGAGGAAGGACATGTGGGGAGTGTCAGGCAGTTGTTAAAATTTCTAGAAGGCCAGGTACGAGAAGCAAAGGTCGAGTAATCGATTAAAGGGGTGAGATCCGCCAAAGTGGGATAGTGCCAGAGTTATATATGGGCTTTGTGGTAGGATGATTATGCATCTTAAGGAGAGTTTGGAATGATTTGGGAATTTTAGTGATTAGTGATTGGGGTCTACGGATTTAATTTGAAGTATGGGCTATTATGCGGCAAAAGATATGATATGACGGAAGGCAGCTGCTTGAAATGAAAAGGATACAACATAACTTTGAATTGGAAGGATGTTTTCTCACATTAATTGATGTCCACGAGGGGTGAATGGACTTGTGTAGCTAGAGAGTGAGATCAGACTCAAGATGGGTTATTGATGTCGTAGTGATTGTACCCCATGCAACAACATTAGAAGATGTCGGCACGTAAATTACACAGGTGGGTTATCTCTAGTGAGCAGATCGGCAGTCGCATGGTTGGCAAAGCTTTTGCGAAGAATTCCTATTGGTTATACAACAAAGACATCAGTCGTGTGAATGTGGTTGATGATTCAGAGTATAAAAAAGGGTTTTATAGAAATATTCTAAGAAATGTGGCGGTTGATTGTGCAAAGTTATATCAATAAGATATAAAAAATCCTGGTGAATTCCAGAGTTGTGTAATAGTGGCTTCGAGCTAATTGGGAGAGTCCCGCTACATATGATTGGGTTGCATGGTTAACTACTTGCGAGGTTTCTAGTTATTAGCATATTGATGGGTTATTTCATCTATGGAAAAAGAACATAAGTGGTAATTTGAGCAAAGGAATTGTTAAAGGTGTGCTATGGTTGGCCTTATTGGCTCATGTTCAGACTTGGGGAAGGATTTAGGATTTATGCCTTGTATAGATGCGGGTTTCAAGGGAAATGATTCTGCCGAGTGCTTCATCGAGAGGGTATTCATGTGCTAGAAGATTCATGGAATTGATTATATTCGGGGCCAAGTCAGAATGGGTGGCTCTCAACAACGGTCCTAGTGGATTCAAAGGGGTAAAGTGTGGTGCCTAATGATTTCGAGCCTATAGGTACAGTTAAGAATCAAGTTTTGTAGCAGCTTATGAGAAGAGGCCCACAATGTTCTATGATGTTTTGACTTGCAGTGTAGCATTGGGAGGTATGAAATGGTTCATGGGATTTGAGGCATCACAGTCTCATGATTCAAGGTCACTCGGGATGAGTACGGATTGAGTGTGTCATGTGTTGAATGGAGTTATTATTATTTCTAAGGCAATCAAAGATAAATTGGAAGAAGATAGATTGATTGGCCATAGTTGAATTGATATATTGCTGGTAGTGATCAGTTTTTTCAGCGTGATCAAGTTATGCAAGTGATTTATGACGGTACGTGTGATTTGTCGGCCGCCGTAATTGATGTTATTCAGAAGTATTCTACTGTTATGGCCTGTTATGTGTAGGAGGATCTCGAAAGGGCTATGGTGGCTTAGACCACTATTTACAGATTTACATATTCTACAGTTATGAGAATTCACCGGTGTGTTGCTATGGTTCTCCTGAAGTGAGTTAAGTAAAAAGTTTTTATATGATGAAGTGTTAATCTATTAGTGATTTGGGAGTTATGATGAAAATCGTGTTCTATCGTATATTGGCATGTTGGGTGCAGTGAGTGGTATGGAATTTGAAGTGGGGATCAAGGTTGCAATTCGATGTTAACAAGGACGTCACGAGCTCGGATGAGTAGGAAAGGAGTTTCGATGTTTAAAGTAAGTTCGTATTGTCTTCAATGTCACCTAAGATTGGTGTTTTGTAAAAAAGGCTTTGCATCCTAGTTAGGGGTTCTTGATCTCTTTTCAGCATTAGTGTGGCTGTTGGTTTTGATGTACAGACCTGTTATCTGTTACAGAATATTGTGGGAGCGTACCCTACGTGAAGGTTGTATAAGTGTGGCATGTAGCCACTTAATTGATTGAAGAGTTAAACCAAGTATAAAGATTGTAGTGATGTTGTTAAAATTGAGAATTGATGCCTGGAGGGCACTCGGTTTATTGGGTTGTGGACTGTGGAGGATTACTCTAGTTATGATGGTTGTTCTTGTGTGTTATGAGAAAAAGGGGGTGATTATGGACATTTGAAAGGTTATTAGCCTAGTTCAGTGCGATCAGAATCAGCTTGAGGTCTGTGGATGGATTTGAATGTGAATATGGGCTCTATATCATGCCAGATGTGTTCATTTCAGCAATGCGCTCCTTATGGAAGAGTAGTCGGGGTGTTATTTTGTTGTCAGCTATTTTATGTAATGATATATTGCACCGTGTGAGTTGTGATACGACTTGGTGAATTTCTTATATGTTGAGGTTCCGCGTAGAGATGATGTTATATGAGCAGAATGGTTCTTGAGATTCAGATCGTATATCGCACCTCAATTGTGCTTGAGTTTGTAGCTTATAGCACTATATGTCTCCCCAGGGATGGTATTATGCACTTAGCATTCTTGTGACCGACATTCCCTATTTTGTTGTAATGAGCAATCTAGCTCGGTGTGTATCTCCTTATATGAATTTTATGTGTGGATCGGGTGGCCCGCCGCCATGGGTATGTTTTTGGATCGGGTTGTGCGCCGCAACAGTGTGGTGTTGAGTACAGTTCCCTATATCCATTTTTATGTATTTTGTTTCCTATTTTTCTGAGGAAAAACTCGTATTAGCTGTGTGAGTTGAGTAGTCCCTTCCAGAGTTCATTTTCCTTTTGTATCGCATTCGAATTGGTAGCCTATTGGCACATTGTGGCATCATATGAGACTTTTGATCATGTCCAGAGTGGCTTATTACTTGAGCAATTCGTACTGGGTGAGACGAGATCATTGGATTTAGGATCAGTGCAATCTGATTATATGAACTATATTAAGGAGCTAAGACCATTATTTGGTTCAGAATGAGGTGATGGTTCTTGTCAGGAGTATAGACCCAATGAATTGTTGATCCAGCAGTTGGTTATGAATTTCTACACATCTCTTCTATCGCGGGAGTATTGTAAGAGTTAGAGTAAGACCTATGTATGTCATGAGGTGCAATGGGAGTATCAGATTCGTGGAATTTCGTCTAATTTGATAAAAGAATGTTATTATGGTCTTGTGAGTAAAGTGGTGCAAGGTGTGAAGTCAGCTAAGGTATGCAGTGATGTTTTGGTGCTGCGTGTAGTTATTGATACAGTGAGCGTATGTAGGAACATGCATGGCGGAGAATTTCGGATGCTGGAATTAGGCTCTAAGGCTTATTTGCTTAAGTGAAAAAGGATATCTTCAGATTGATCGAGCTAGGGTGCCCAGCTGAGTTGAGGTAGCACGGGTAGATGCTTGCGGTGTTAAATAGTGATTTCGGATAACTCCAGCACAGTTCTTAGCACGTTCGAGGATGAACATATGTTTAATTGGGAGAGAATGTAACGACCAGAACGGTCATTTTGAGCTCTAGCGCGTCGTTCAGCAGTTTGAGGCCATAAGCAGCTTCACTTCAGGTATTATGACCTGTACGCATGGTCTAAATTGAATTCCGGGAGAATTCGAAGTTGATTTGGAAAGAGAATTCTCATTTTGGAAGCATTAAGTTGAAATAATTAACTAAGATTGGGTTTTTGAGTAAACGGCCTTGGAATTGGGATTTAAAGGTTCCACCAGGTTCGTATGATGATTTCGGACTTGGGCGTATGTCTAGATCCAATTTTGGAAGACCCATGAACGTTTCGACACCTATTGAGGAAGTTAGCATTTTTGGAAGAATTTCATAAGTTTGGGTTGAAGTGCATCTCAATGTTATCAATGTCCATTTGGGATTCCAAGCATGAGAATAGCTCCGTATGGTAATTTTGGTGTTGGGAGCACGATTGGAAATGAATACGGAGGTCTGTAGGTCATTTTGGAGTCATTTGGCTAAAAGATAGAAATTTGAAGGTTTATGGAGAAGTTTGATCGGAAGTGGACTTTTTGATATCGGGGCCGGAATCTGATTCTGGAAGCTGGAGTAGGTCCGTAATGTCAAATGTGATGTGTGTGAAAAATTTGAGGTCAATCGAACGTGATTTGATAGGTTTCGACATCGAATGTAGAAGTTTGAAATTCTAAAGTTCATTAAGCTTGGATTGGAGGTCGATTCATGATTTTAGTGTTGTTTGATATGATTTGAGGCCTCGAGCAAGTCCGTAATGTGTTTTGGGACTGGTTGGTATGATTGGTTGGGTCTCGGGGGCTTGGGGTGGATTCCGGATGGTTAACAGATCAAATTTGGAATTTGAAGAAGGATTGAAGCAGCTGGTATCTGGTGTAACTGCACCTGCGAGGTTTTGGCTGCAGGTGCGGAGCCGTAGAAGCGGCTAGGAGGGACGCATATGCGATGCTGGTCCAGAAGTGAAGAGACCGCAGATGCGGTCATGTAGCCGTAAAAGTGGGACCGCACCTGCAATGGTTGAGGCACAGAAGCGGAAAGGGCATCCTAGTGAGAAACCACAGAAGCGGGTAGTGGGTCGCACCTGCGGAACCGCAAAAGCGGTCAAGTGACCGCAGGTACGGAAGTACTGGAGGCAGTGTATTCTTTTAAAATCGGGGGTTGGTCATTTTCCCCCCATTTTCACTCGGTGTGGACGATTTTGGAGAGCTTCAAGTGGGGGTTTTTCATCTGCAACGACAAGGTAAGCTAACCCCACCTATCTTGAGTTAAATATATTGATTGTGTATGGGTTTTAGCATATAAATTGGTAGAAACTTGGGGTTTGAGGGAAAACCTAGAAAAAATTCGTCTTCTTGGATTTTGACCACGATTTTGGGTATGGAATTAAGAGAAAATTATGTATTTGAGTTCGTGAGTTCATGCGTAAACTTTATCTTCAAGAAATTTCAAAATCCGGGCATATGGGCCTGAAGGCAATTTTGTCAACTTTTCGATCGGGGTTAGGAATTATTATAAATTAGATTGTAATGAGTAATTGAACATATATTAATGGATTTTCATAATTATTGGCTAGTTTTGGATCATTTAGCATCGATTCGAGTCTTCGGAAGGGCGTAAAATGCCAGGTATGGATCTTCGGAGCAAGGTGAGTCTCCTTTCTAACCTTGTAAGAGGGAATTGTCCCCATAGGTAAAATAATTGGTTCTGTGCTCCTATTTGTGGCGGCTACATATGCACGAGGTGCCGAGAGTCCGTGCGTAGCTACTATTATGTGTAAGTCCGGATAGTCATAGACCCACAAACATGCTATACTTGGGATATTTGTAATCTTATTGACAGATGAATTGCTTAAATTCTATCGAATTGGTTAATGAATTTCTAAAAGGATTAAACTTCATTTTCTTAAATCATTAAAAGAGAGTGGCTTTTATTTTGATAAGCATTCCCCGATAACCCTTAATTAGTTGTTTGAATGTGTGTATCTATATGTGCCCATGTCGTATGTAGGTTTCCCGAGCAGAGTGTTTGTTTATTTATGATGACCGCATCGCATGTATGATTCGCGAGCGGGGTAATATATGCATCTATGGTTCACGTCGTTCGATCCTCGACAGTGCACATTTTACATTTATATTAGATCGGGTCGGTCGACCTCAGCATGGTATGCACATGCTTATATTTTTTGCGTGAGAATTTTAAATGTTGATGCTTGCCTTTCCTGTCCAGAGATAAATGGATAAAGATCATGAAAAGTAAATCTTTGGAAACCCTTTTATTATTGAGAAGTTGTTTACCTGCTTTCCGGATTTATGAGCTTATTTTGCCTTATGAAATCCATTATTTCCTCACATTTTTACTATATTATTATTGGACCACTAGTAAGTGTCGAATTCAACCTCTCGTCTTTACTTCTTCGAGATTAGACGGGATACTCGTGGGTACATATTATTTTCGTACTCATACAACACTTGTTGTGCATTTTTATTGCACAAATTCATGTGTGGCTAGTGGCTTAGTGGCATAGCGGCGTGGTTGATACAGAGACTTAGGTGAGCTACTGTCATGACCCATTTCCATAATAGATCGTGATGGCGCCCAACACCATTGTCAGGCAAGCCAAAGCGGAAACATAATTAAATTCTCCTTTTACTTTCACCAAAATAAGTGCAGCAATTCCTTAAGTTAGAGTTAAAATCAGAAATGATCAATATTGTGCCAAAAATAATTATACAACCCCAAAATAATAGTCTACTAATGTGTGTGCTAAGACCTGGTGTCACAAGTAGTGGGTAACTAGTTGAATGTATAAAAGAATAAAACTATCCTACTGTCCGAGATAGAGTAGACAGCAAAAGTAAAGGAAGACCTCATCAAGCTGCTGAACAGCACAGGAAGGGAGCATCTCACCATGAAAGTCTCGGTCTATGAATAAGGGGCACGCACCAGACTGATAGCAAGATGTACTTGCCTCAGATCATGTACAATTAAGTACAAAAGTATAGTATGAGTACATAAACAATATGTACCCAGCAAGTGTCCCGTCTAATCTCGAAGAAGTAGAGATGAGAGGCCGACTTGACACTTACTAGGGTCAAATAATAAAATAAAGTGTTCTGCCAAGCATGGGAGTCCCAAATAATCAACAGTTTGTAGCAAGAGGTAATAAGTCATATTACTAACAATTTTACAGTTAACCATTTACATTTCAAGTATTTAGCAGAACAAGTCGTGAGTAAGATTTCACAGAGATATCATGCGTATATTATGCCGAGGTCGACGACCAGATCCAACAAAAAATAATTGTGCACTGCAAGAGGGTCGAATGACGCGAACTATAGATACATCTATTTCTACCGAGGCGATCAGCCTGATCCACAAATTATCAACAGCAAATACAAGAATGTGCATTTATATTCAAATCAATTCATACAAGTGCTTAACAATACATATGTTCGTTTATGTTAATTCCCGATTCTCTAGCATATCCTAAATGATCACATTAGCAAGATAGTATAGACAATTCACAAATATAGCATGATACGGGTCCTAGACTACCCGGACAATTAACATAATAGTAGCTACGTATGGACTCTTATCACCTAGTGCGTACGTAACCCCCGCATTTAGTAGCAAATCATTCAATTATTACATCTATGGGGACAATTCCCTCTTACAACGTTAGAAAGGAGACTCACCTCGCTCCAAAGTGCACTTTCAATACCAAGAACGAGCCCAAACCCTCAATTCAGAGCCGAACGATCCAAGACTAGTCAAATGAGGTAGGAACAAATCAATATAATCTCACAAGATCGTATTCTAGCTATTTAAGCAATTTTCCAACCCTTACTACAAGCTTCCTAAAATCCGACCTCGGGCCCACGTGCCCAGATTCCGAAATTTGTCGAATGAAGTTGTTCTATATAACATAGGGATCAATAATATATGATTTCTAATTCATTTCATAACAAATTTTGTGGTTAAATCCAACTTTTGCCAAAACCCTAGGTTTTGAACCCCATTATTTTACCTTAATCCTAGTGTTTAATCTACCTAAAACATAAGTAATAAACTAGGAATAAGTGGGATAAGCTTACATCAAGATGCTAAGTAGAAGTCTTCTCTCAGAAGCTCCCAAAACCGCCAATGGAGGAGTGAAAAGTGTCAAAAATGACTTAGAACCCGTATTAAATGAAGCTCACTGCTTCAACGATTTTTGCATCTGCGGTCAGGGGACCGCATCTGCGGTCCTGCTTCTGCGAGAAACTGGGCGCATCTACGGAACCGGCCAAACGGGCTGCGACCACTTCTGTGATCTTGGAACCGCTTCTGTGGCTTGGGAGCCGCATCTGCGATTTTGGACCTCTCCTACCTTGGTCGCATCTGCGATAGACAAACCATTTCTCCGGTCTCGCACCTGCGGTCGACCAACCGCAGGTGCGGTTATGACAGAAGCAGATGCTTCAGCACTTCTCAATATTTTCAACTTCACGCGATCATTGTTCGATTGATGCTCGGGGGTCACAAGCCCCACACGAACATACCGACAAGTCTGAAATCATGAAACGGACCTACTCGAACCTTCAGAACACTCGAAACAACGCTAAATCTAAGAATTACCCCCTAAAACCAAATGAATCAAACTTATGAACTTCAAGTTCTTAATTTCCCTCTAACGAGTCGAAACACACTTAAACTACTCGGATTGACACCAAATTTTGTGGGCAAGTCTTAAATGTTATACCGAACCTGTACCGGGTTCCGGAACCAGCATACGAGCCCGATACCCATGTGATCAATCATTAATTAGTTTCTTTAAATCCTTAAATTTTTAGATTAACAATTTCTAATAAAAATTTATTACTCGGGCTAGGGACCTCGAAATTTGATTTCGAGCATATGCCCAGGTCCCATATTTTCCTATGAACCCTCCGGGACCGTCAAAATGCGAATCCGGGTCCGTTTGCTCAAAATATTGACCAAAATCAAACTTAGCCTTTTATGCAAATCCTAAGGAATCAAATGAGCATATTTCAATCCAAACTCTTCCAAATTCCGAACCAACCATCCCCACAGGTCATAAATCAGATAAAGCAAGCGCGGGAAGTTTTATTTAGGGGGGAACGAGGTTCTAAAAGCAAAATGATCGATCGGGTCGTTACATTCTCCACCTCATAAACAAACGTTCGTCCTCGAACGGACATAGAAAAGTACCTGGGGTGCCAAATAAGTGTGGATATCTGCTCCACATGTCCTCCTCGAACTCCCAGGTCGCCTCCTCGACTGGTTGGCCCCTCCACTAGACCTTCATAACTGAAATCCTCTTGGATCTCAACTGGCGATCCTGTCTACCAACAATGGCAACTGGCTCCTCCTCATAACCCAAACTCTCATCCAGCTGAATATTATTGAAGCCCAACACGTGGGAAAAGTCGGCATGATACCTCCGGAGCATGGGTACATGGAAAACCAGATGAACTCCCGATAAGCTGGGGGGTAAAGCAATCTCGTAGGCAACCTACCTAACTCGCCTCAACACCTCAAATGGGCCAATGAGTCTTGGGCTCAACTTGCCCTTCTTCCCGAACCTCATAATTCCCTTCATTTGGCGAGATTCAAAAGGACCTTCTCGCCAACCATGAATGATACATCACGCGCCTTCTGATCGGCATAACTCTTCTGTCTGGACTGAGCTGTGCGAATCCTTTCTTGAATCAACTTCACCTTATCCAAGACATCTTTCACCAAGTCTGTGCCGTATAACTTAGCCTCACCAGGCTTAAACACCCAATAGGAGAACGACATTGTCGCTCATACAAGGCCTCAAATGGAGCCATCTCGATGCTGGACTGGTAGCTGTTGTTATAAGCAAACTCTGCCAAAGGCAAGAATTGATCCCACTGCCCTCCAAAGTCAATCACACATACCCGAAGCATGTTCTCCAAGATCCGAACTGTTCTCTCCGAACTGTCCATCAGTCTGGGGACGAAATGCAGTGCTAAGCTCCACGCGGGTCCCCAACTCACCCTGAACCGCTCTCCAAAAATGAGAAGTGAACTGAGGGCCTTTATCTGATATAATGGAGACAGGCACACCGTGCAACTGGACTATCTCCCAAATGTAAATCTGAGCTAACCTCTCTAAAGTGTAAGTAGTCACAACCAGTATAAAGTGTGCCGATTTGGTCAACCTATCCACAATGACCCACACTGTATCAAACTTCTACAAGGTCCTGGGCAACCTAACTACGAAATCCATAGTAATGCGCTCCCACTTCCACTCTGGTATAGGCATCTGCTGGAGTAGGCCGCCGGACCTCTGGTGCTCATACTTGACGTACTGGCAATTCAAACACCTAGCCACATACTCCACTATGTCTTTCTTTATCCTCCGCTACCAGTAATGCTGCCTGAAATTACGATACATATTTGTGGCACCCGAATGAATGGAATACCACAAACCGTGAGCCTTTTCCAGGATCCTCTCCCTCAGACCATCAACATTAGAAATACATAAGCGACCCTCGAGTAATAGAACACCATCCTTTCCAATAGAAACCTCCTTGGCACTACCCTGCAACACCGTCTCTCTAAGAATCGCCAAGTGGGGATCATCAAACTTTCGGGCCTTGATCTATCCCAACAATGAAGACTGAGCAACCACACACGTAAGAACTCGGCTGGGCTCTGAAATGTCCAACCTCACAAGTATGTTAACTAAGGATTGAATGTCCAAAGCTAGTGGCCTCTCCCCTACTGGAATGAATGCCAAGCTACCCATACTCTCTGCCTTCCTTCTTAAGGCATCCGTGACCACATTTGCCTTTCCCTGATGATAAAGAATGGTGATGTCATAATCCTTCAATAACTCAAGCTACTTGCACTGACTCAAATTAAGATCCCTCAGCTTGAACAAATGTTGAAGGCTGCGATGATCGGTATAGACCTCACATGACACCCCATATAGATAATGCCTCCATATCTTAAGAGCATGAACAAACACGGCCAACTCTAAATCGTGCACATAATTCTTCTCATGAATCTTCAGCTGGCGTGAAGCATATGCAATAACTCGCCCTTCTTGCATCAATACACACCCCAATCCAATGCATGAAGCGTCGCAATATACCGTATACATCCCTGAATCGGAAGGCAACACAATAACTGGTGCTGAAGTCAAGGCTGTCTTGAGCTTCTGAAAACTCGCCTCACAATCATTGGACCAATGGAAAGGAGCACCCTTCTGGGTCAATCTAGTCAGAGGTGATGCAATAGATGAAAAGCCCTGCACGAATCACCTGTAATAGCCTGCTAAATCTAGGAAGCTCCTGATCTCGATCACCGAGGAACTCTAAACTGCCTCAATTTTCTTGGGGTCCACTTTAATACCCTCAACTGACACAATATGACCCAAAAATGCCACTGACTCTAGCCAGAACTCACACTTGGAGAAGTTAGCATATAGCTTCTGCTCTCGCAAGGTCTGAAGCACTACCCTCAAATGCTGCTCGTGCTCACCCAGGCTACAGGAGTATATCAAGATGTCATCAATGAAGATGATGACAAATGAACTAATATAAGGCCCAAACACTTTGTTCATCAAGTCCATAAATGTTGCTGGGGCATTAGTCAAGCCAAAGAACATTACCAGAAACTCTTAATGGCCATACCTCGCCCAGAGTGCCATTTTTGGAACATCCGAGTCCCGAATCCTCAACTGATGGTACCCCGACCTCGAGTCGATCTTAGAGAGCACCTAGTACCCTCCAACTGGTCGAACAGATCATCAATGCGTGACAACGGGTACTTATTCTTGATGGTAGCCTTGTTCAACTGGAGGTAGTCAATGCACATTCGCATAGTCCCATCCTTATTCTTCACAAATAACACTGGTGCACCCCAAGGTGAAACACTAGGCCTAGCAAACCCTTTTGCTAACAACTCCTCAAGCTGCTCCTTCAACTTTTTCAACTCCTTCGGAGCCATACGATACAGTGGGATAGATACAGGCTGGGTGCCTAGAGCCAAATAAATATAGAAATCAATATCATGATCCAGTGGCATGATAGGAAGATTAGAAGGAAACACATCGGTAAACTCTCGAACTACTGGAACTGAATCAATCGTCGGAGACTCTGAGGTGGTGTCCCGAACATAAGCCAAATATGCCAAACACCCATTCTCTACCATTTGCAGAGCCTTTATGAAAGAGACAACTCGGCTAGATGTATCAAATGTGGAGCCCTTCCACTCCAACCCTGGCAACCCTAGCATAGCTAAAGTAACAGTCTTGGCATGGTAATTTAGGATGGCGTGATACGGAGATAACTAATCCATGCCCAGGATGACCTCAAAATCGATCATATCAAGCACCAGGAGATTTGCTCTAGTCTCGAAACCACAGAATATGACCATACAGGATCGGTAGATCCGATCCACAACCACAGAATCGCCCACAAGAGTGGACACATGAATAGGAGTGCCCAAGGGCTCAAGATTAATAACCAGAAAACGAGCAAACAGAGATGACACATACGAATAGGTAGACCCTGGATCAAACAATACCTAAGCATCTCCGCTGCAAACAAAATTAATACCTATGATAACGGCATCTGAGGCCAATGCATCTGGCCTAGCCGGAAGGGCATAGAATCTGGCTGGAGCGCTGGCTAGCTGGCCTCCACCTAACTGAGCAATAGCTCGCTGACCTCTCCCTGCTTGATCTCCACCTCTAGGACGACCCCTACTAGTCTGTCCTCTACCTTTAGGTGGTAGGGCAGCCGGTGCTGAAATTATAAGCTGTTGACCCTACTGTACTGCCTTGCCCCGAAGCTTGGGGCAGTATCTCCTCATATGACCAAGGTCTCCGCACTTGAAACAACCCCGCAGTATGGCGACATGCTGCCCTGATAGCTGACCCTGATGGCCTGTAGACCCACTGGAAGAAGCCTGAATAGCCAGTGGACAGTATGAACTCTCCGGCATAGCACTAAAATAAGAATCGAATGAACCATGAGGACCTGAATACCCACCGGAGGAACCCTGAATAGCTGGTGGGAGGTAAGAACTCTCTAGTATGGCGCTGAAATAAGGACGCGCTAGATCACCCCCGAGCAGATGGTGGTGCTGAATATGGGGGCCTGCTGGCCTGTCCCCTCCCAAACTGGCCTCTGCCCCTAGGCGGGGCACCTCTGAACTCTCTAGAGAACCTAGTCCTCTTATCTACTACATCTGCTCCCTACCCTTCAGACGGTAGCCCTTAATCCTCCGAGCAATCTCCACTACTAACTGATAATGAGTCCCCATCTCCACCTCTCGGGCCATGTTGGCCCTGCTGCCAGAATGTAACCCTGAAATAAACCTCCGCACACTCTCTGCGTTAGTAGGAAGTATCATTAATGTATGGCGAGATAGCTCAAAAATCTCACCTTATAATTGGTCACGGACATCTGTCCCTGTTTAAGCTGCTCAAACTGATGCCACATCTCTTCCCTCTTAAAGAGTGGAATATACCTATCCAGAAATAACTGCGTGAACTGACTCCAAGTGATAGGAGGAGACCTGCTGGTCTACGCAGAACATAAGACTGCCACCATCTGTGGGCCCTGCCCTCTAACGGAAAAGTAGTGAAGTCAACCCCATGCGACTGCAATATCCTCATGTTGTGCAGTCTGTCCCTGCACCTATCAATGAAGTCCTGAGCATCCTCATGACGCTCACCCCCGAGGACAAGAGGGTAAAGTCTAGTCCATCTATCCAACAGTTTCTGTAAGTCACCATCCATAGCTAGTCTAGGCTCGGGTATCATTGCAATAACTGGCTGAACCCCCTCCACGGGTAGTGCATCCGAAGTCTGATACACTGGAGCTGCATGACCATAAGCCTGAACAGTAGGGGTCTGTGCTCCCCCTCCTACCTACGATGTAGCTGGATCTGCTAGAAATAAACCAGCCTGAGTCATGGTATCCATGAATCGTAGCATATGACCCATGACCACCTGGAATCCCGATGCTATCATAAAGTCCGCCGGGGTAGGTGCGGGCACCTCGCCTTGCTCCTCAGTGATAGGATCTCTCGCAAGATTCGCTGGTGGTACTACTGGGGTAGCTCTAGGATGCCCTCGTCCCCTACTTCGGGCTGGTGCCCTTCCCTGGCCTCTGCCTCGGCCTCTTGCAATGGGGGGGAGCAGCCCCTCCTGGGTCTAGAACATCAGTCGTGCGTGTCCTCACCATCTGTGAGAGAATAGAAGAGGGAAATTTAGTATACCAACCACTGCACGATAGAAATGAATAAAGAGTAGTTTTCCTAACACCCTATAGCCTCTCGAAGATAAATATAGACGTCTCTATACCTATCCGCAAGACTCTATTAGGTTTTCCCAAGACTTGTGAGACCTACGTGAACCTAGTGCTCTGATACCATGTTGTCACGATCCATTTCCATAATAGATCGTGATGGCGCCCAACACCATTGTCAGGCAAGCCAATGCGGAAACATAATTAAATTCTCATTTTACTTTCACCAAAATAAGTGTAGAAATTCCTTAAGTAAGAGTTAAAACCAGAAATGATCAATATTGTGCCAAAAATAATTATACAACCCCAAAATAATAGTCTACTAATGTGTGTGCCAAGACCTGGTGTCACAAGTAGTGGACAACTAGTAGAATGTACAAAAGAATAAAACTATCCTACTATCCGGGATATAGTAGACAACAAAAGTAAAGGAAGACCCTATCAAGCTGCTGAACGGCTCAGGAAGGGGGCAACTCACCATGGAAGTCTCGGTCTATGAATCAGGGGCGCGCAACAGACTGATAGCCAGATGTACCTGCCTCAGATCCTGTACAATTAAGTACAGAAGTATAGTATGAGTACATAAACAATATGTACCCAATAAGTATCCCGTCTAATCTCGAAGAAGTAGAGGCGAGAGGTCGACTTGACACTTACTAGGGTCAAATAATAAAATAAAGTGTTCTGCTAAGCATGGGAGTCCCATATAATCAACACTTTATAGCAAGAGGTAATAAGTCATGTTCTTAACAATTTCATATTTACCCATTTACATTTCACGTATTTACCAGAACAAGTCGTGAATAAGATTTCACATAGATATCATGCGCACATTATACCGAGGTCGACGGCCCGCTCCAATAGAAAATAACTATGCACTGCCAGAGGATCAAATGGCGCGAACAATAGATGCATCTATTTCTACCAAGGAGATCGGCCCGATCCGATGCATCTATTTCTACCAAGGAGATCGGCCCGATCCACAAATATCAATTATTAACAGCAAATACAAGAATGCACATTTATATTCAAATCAATTCATACAAGTGCTTAACAATGCATATGTTCGTTTATGTTCATTCCTAATTCTCTAGCATATCCTAAATGATCACATTAGCAAGATAGTATAGACAATTCACAAATCTAGCATGATACGAGTCCTAGACTACCCATATAATTAACATAATAGTAGCCACACATAGACTCTCATCACCTAGTGCGTACGTAGCCCCCGTATTTAGTAGCAAATCATCCAATTATTACACCTATGGGGGACAATTCCCTCTTATAAGGTTAGAAAGGAGACTCACCTCGCTCTAAAGTGTACTTCCAATACCAAGAACGAGCCTAAACCCTCAATTCGGAGCCGAATGATCCAAGGCTAGTCAAATGAGGTAGGAACTAATCAATATAAGCTCACAAGTTTCCTAAAATTCGACCCCGGGCCCACGTGCCCGGATTACAAAATTTTTTGAAGGAAGTTGTTCTCTATAACCTAAGGATCAATAATATATGATTACTAATTCATTTCATAACAAATTTCGTGGTTAAATCCAACTTTTGGCAAAACCCTAGGTTTTGCTCTAATCCCATGATTTTACCTTAATCCTAGTGTTTAATCTACCTAAAACACAAGTATTAAACTAGGAATAGGTGGGATAAGCTTACCTCAAGATGCTAAGTAGAAGTCTTCTCTCAAAAGCTCCCAAAATTGCCAATGGAGGAGTGAAAAGTGTCAAAAATGACTTAGAACCTATATTAAATGAAGCTCACTGCTTCAGCGACTTCTGCATCTGCGGTCAGGGGACCGCATCTGCGAGAAACTGGGGGCATCTGCGGAACCGTCCAAACGGGCTGCGATTGCTTCTGCGATCTTGGAGCCGCTTCTGGGTCTTGGAGCAGCATCTGCGGTTGGACCTCTCCTGCGTTGGCTGCATCTGCGATAGATGGACCGCTTCTGCGATCTCGCACCTGCGGTCGACCAACCGCAGGTGCGGTTATGACAGAAGCAGATGCTTCAGCACTTCTATATTTTCAACTTCACTCGAGCCTCGTTTGATTGACGCTCAGAGCTTCCGAGCCCCGTCCGAATATACCGATAAGTCTGAAATCATGAAATGAACCTACTCGAACCTTCGGAACACTCGAGACAACGCTAGATCTAAGAATCACCCCCTTAAAACCAAATGAATTAAACTTATAAACTTCAAGTTCTTAATTTCTCTCTAACGAGCCCGAACACACTTAAACTACTCGGATTGACACCAAAGTTTGCGGGCAAGTCTTAAATATTATATCGGACCTGTACCGGGATCCGGAACCAACATACGAGACCGATACCCATGTGATCAATCATTAATTAGTTTCTTTAAATCCTTAAATTTTCAGATTAACAATTTCTAATAAAAATTCACTACTCGTGCTAGGGACCTTGAAATTCGATTTCGGATATACGCCCAGGTCTCATATTTTTCTACGGACCTTTCGGGACCATCAAAACGTGAATCCGAATATGTTTGCTCGAAATGTTGACCAAAGTCAAACTTAGCCTTTTAAGAAAATTCTAAAGAATCAAATGAGCATATTTCAACCCAAACTCTTCCAAATCCCGAACCAACCATCCCCGCAGGTCGTAAATCAGATAAATCAAGCGCGAGAAGTTTTATTTGGGGGGAATGGGGCTCTAAAAGTAAAATGACCGGTCGGGTCATTACAGCTGCATTTGTCGAGACGATCCGTAGTTAGCAGAGTCCCCTTCAGAGTATTGTAGTGTATTTTCATTTCTGTCCACTTTATATTCCAGACAGTTACTGTATTTTATTTACTTCTTAGTAAATTCTCATGCACTTGTGACACCGAATTTTGGAATGATTATTGGGTATCTTGTATTTACCTCCAAACATTCTTTTATTTACATTGTAAAGATTGTCTTTCACTAGTAAAATTGAAGGAAGATCATAGTTTTCAAAATTATTAAAACGAGAACTTAATCAAGTATTTTGGTTGGCTTGCCTGACAGTAGTGTCCGGCGCCATCACGACCCTTAGTGGATTTTGGGTTGTGACATTTTCTAATTGTTTTAATTTTTCATATAATTTATAGGAATTTCTTGTTAATTATTTTTTGCATTTAGTTGAATATTTAATATCTTAAAATTATAAGAAAATACCAAAAAGTCCAAAATCTTCATTGCATAGCATTTTATGTTTTATTTGCATTTTAGGATTTAATTACGTTTATTAGTTGCATTATTAAATGAAAATCACAAAAATACCATGGTCATTTTATATTTTTAGTTTTTTTAGTCTTAAATTATTAATTTTTTTATTCATTTTAAATTAATTAATTATTCAAATGTTAGAAGTAGCTAATTAGGTTTAATTTCACAAATTAGAATTATTTAGAAATTAATTTAGGTGCTTAATTAATTTGGTTAGAATTTAAAATCAAAGAAAAATCAAAGAAAAATCAAGAAAAAGAAAGAAGGAAGGAAAAAGAGGCCATTTTTTAGCATTCAAGACCGGACTGGGCGAATTCCCAAACGGCCCAGTTGCCTAACACCTAACCACCCGCCCAGGCCAAATCTTTAAGTTCGATCCAACCCCTTCAAACCCAAAACGATGCCGTTTTCACCCTCTCAATCTCAACCCTTAATCTCCCCTCATCTAATGGTCCTGAACTACCACCCAAACCCTTAAATGTCCGAAAATTTCTCCTAACCCCCAAATACCCCTTATTTTTTATCTTCCTCATCTCCCTTCCCAAACCCTAGCCGCCCTAAATTCCCCAAGCACACTGACCGTCGGCCAAGCTCTAAATCCGTCCAAATTAACAGCCTATAATCCCCACACCTCCCTAAAACCTAATTTCTAATCCCTTATCAATTTCCAAACAAACCACCCAAACTTCACAAATTTTAGATCTAAAAATGGTCAGGAAAACCTAGTTTCGCATTCTTGTTGATTTATGCAGTATTTTTGTTCGTCTTGGTTCGAAAATCACATGAATCGATTTCTCTCAATGAGAGCAATCATTTTGGTTAGTTTCAATCCATTTCGAACCGAGTCCGGCCAACCAGTCGAAGTTTCAAATCTGCACACTCTTTAAGGTAATCATCTCTTTTCTTGTTAACTTAAATTAGTTGTTTACGATTAGCTACTGTTTTAATATTTTTTTTCTTAAGTTTATCGGTCATTTGCATGATTAATTAGTCCACTATATTAATTAGTTCGATTGCATGATTTTTGATTAGTTAATCATAATTCTTTTCTTTTTTGTTGTTGTTGTTTCTTAGGTCCTCTGATTAATTGCGATTAAGTAGGTTACTTTTTTTTTTAATTAGACTGGTTTTGTTATGTTGCCTTACATTTGGCATTTAGGTAAAAAATTAAGCTGAAAAAAAGATGAAATGCAAAATAAATAAGAGTGGGAAATAAGAAGAAGTTTCTAGACGAGGGACAACTGTCCCAATTTGGTTAAGAACAATGCTGAAAATGAGATAAACATATGAAAAAGGGACATTTATACAAAAATTGGTTAAAAAAGATGCCAATTCCCTGATTTTTAGAGAGCTGTCAAAATATTCTCACATTCCCTCTCCCTCATACAAAGCATACTCTCACATTCTATAAAAGAGACCATATACCGCTCACACACACACACGTTAATTTCCGCTCTCCTCTCCTCTAAAGCTTTTTCTGAAAAATAAAAAAATAAAATTTGTTCAAGACTGTTGATTGTTTGTTTCATTTTTTGGGTTACTCGACATTATTTTGGTGATAAAAAGGGATGTCAAACCCATAAGCTATGAACCCATAACTTTAAAAATCAGTTCAGTTGAACCCGTAGACTCTACACTACATCCGCCTCGGTGCGTATGTGGTTTTTTCAGATAGTATAATAATTGTTGAATGTCATGCTGTTATAAAATCTCAGTTGTTTATTCCTTTACGTGTATACCGAGTGTTTCTTTCATGTTCAACGTCAAAAGTGGTGTTTGGTTTGAAATATCTAGTTGATTAATGTCTAAAACCATATTGAAAGTGTGAATAAATAATAAACAATCATGAAAACAATTATGTTATTGTTTGATAGCTATTGTTCAAGAGTATAAAATTTCAATCATGTGTCATATAAGCAATTTCGTGTGAATTTATTGTTTAAATCTTTTGAAAAGTTTTGATTAAGTTATTCAGTATGAATATCATTCTTCATGTCATTATGTATGTCATTGTATAAGTTAATCACATGCTGAATTTTGTTGAAGGTTGGGTTTGTTTTCAACAGTGATTACTTTATGAATTGGTCCTGGACCTGAGGCCCATCCCTACGTTCATTAAGGGTCAAAAGAGATCCATTCTGAGTATATTGATGGATAGAGCATAAACTTGGAAAATCTATATAGGAAATTCTTAATTGCTTTTATGTTTCGTCCTGCTATTTCTTAGTAATTCAAGTACGTAGTTGTCAGATGACTTTCCAATGAATCATTAAATTGAAATTGTCTCTAAGCTTCTGGTTCGAATCACACGTATCAAACGTTAGTCCATATGAAAAGAACCCTGAATCCCATATCCAACAGCTATTTTACCATATTACGTGCTTACAAAAAGTTTCAAAGGTAGTTAGGAAATAATTCACAAACAATGTAGTTTGCTTTAGGCGCATACATAAATCATCGTAACTATGGGTACGGTTTCTGTGGCATAGTTGCGGTACATAAATCTCAATTCGAATGTGTATTTCATGCGACTCGACTATAACTTCAAACAATAATAAAATCAACATGTTATGGATTGATGGTGTGTTTCACGTGACGCGATTCACAATGTGTACAAAAATAATAAAGTGCGCGATATTGCGACTTATTTAAATAAATTCCATAAATCCTAAAAATAAATAACTAAAATAATTAAAAGCAGTTTAAAAGTAAGAAATGCACAATAGGTTTTAAATATGTAATAAATTAAATAATTAGGCCAATTATTAATAGTTAAGCGACCGTGCTAAAATCAAGAAACTCGGGAGTGCCTCACTGCTTCTCCCGGGTACACAAAATTCCTTACTCAGTCTTCTGGTTTCGTGGACTTTAATACAAAGTCAAATTTCCTAGATTTGAGATTTAAAATAAATTGGTGACTTGGGACACCGTATAGATTATTCCAAGTGGCGATTCTGATTAAATAAATAACCTCATTTTGAATGACGTTACTTTAATTAGAAGAACTCCTTATTCCCTCATAAAAAAGAGGTGTGACATATACAACATATTTACAACTTATCTATAACTTTCATACATCATTTCTACATAGTTAAGTACAATTACAATATCATACAACCTAAATATAAATTTTATACAATATGTCTTTTGTATACGATTTGTATATATTTTGTAAGTGGTATGTTCTTCTTCATTTCCAAAATTGCAATCAAAACTTCCTCTCTTAAAATAGTTTTGATACATATCAATAACTTTATGTAAAAAAGATAGCATTTATAACTTAAATACAAATTTCATACAACAATTCATACATGATACAACTATTTTTCAACTTTCATACAACATTCAAGTAAAAAAATATATAATTACAATAAAATACAATTTACATATAATCTTAATACAATTTCGTAAGTATATTGTATGTCACGTCTTCTTCTTCTTCTTTGAGTTTCAGTCTAAAATTCAGCCAAAATCAAATCTAATATTCACCAAACACCTTAAAAATTGATATATAAGCTCAAAAAAATATTCTCAATTGTTTGCAACAACACCCAATCCAAAGAAGCAATAGTTTTGAAAACCTAAATTTGAATTCAAAGTTTTGAAGCTGTTTAATGACCGTCAATGGTGGGGAATCAAATACCTTCAAAATTTATTGATTGACAATTTTAATTTGAACACCAATTGTGCAACATGAAAGAAAATTGCTAAGTTAAAACTTTATATTAAAATAATTGAAATTTATTGTTAAAAAAAAGAATAAAAAGCAGAGAAAAATGAAGGAAGATAAACTAGGGAAAGAACAGAGAAGGAGAAAAAGAGAGAGAGGGAACGAAGTGAGAAAAATGGGAAATAATTGATTCATATTCAATTCCTAATATAAAGAGATACTCATTAATACTAATTTGTATATAATTGATAAATTGTATATGCACATACAATTAAGTTAAAACTTAATTAGGGATGATAAATAAGTTTCATATATGTAATATAGGAAAGCAAAAATAAT
This sequence comes from Nicotiana glauca, assembly GCA_026770625.1. Lineage (NCBI taxonomy): Eukaryota > Viridiplantae > Streptophyta > Magnoliopsida > Solanales > Solanaceae > Nicotiana > Nicotiana glauca. The sequence goes on along the minus strand of MU708612.1, from coordinate 214,962 downwards.
TTCATGAAAAGATCATGCCATTTTATCAACCTGTTCGTGTTAAGAGATTGCATTAATTAGTTGAAAATGACATGTGCGATCAATTATAGTGCTATGATTTAGGAATGGGAGTCAAGCACTAGTTTCTTAGTTATATTTGTTGAGGAAATAATCCCTACTATAGTGTTTTTAGATCCTACGGCCACGAGATCAGTGATTGGAGTGCTTAAACTAAAATGTCATTAACACTTACCAAACAAAATAAAATAGAATGACATCAACACCAAAGTTTTAGCAACAGACTGCTCTTGTCTGAATTGTCTACTATTGAATATTGTGTCTGCAAAAGTCAAGCTATCAATTAGACAGAAGTTTGGCAAAAAATATAGGCTCAATTATATTGTCATCTTGAAGCAACATTTTCTATGAAGTTGTGGGTTTGAATTGGGATAATCACCATTGATTTCGGAAGTGGACGTGGGGGGTAAAACCTTGAAAAGTTTTTAGGAAAAAAAAAAATTATTCTCAAAGAATCTTTTGGATGAAAAAGTTCCTTGAAGTTGAGGCAATTTTTTTTAATATCATAAGTATTTTCTTTCACTCACATCACAATCTTAACATCAAAGGAACGACAACTGTCTAAATAGTAGTAGTATTTTAATCTGTACAATTGTTTGATTCATTTTACATATAAAATGGCGTCACATATAAGGTAATTAAAGATAAATTCTTATAATAAATATTAATTACAAATTATATAAGTGATCACTAACTTATTATTAGAGATTAAACTACACAGATAATGTTAAAAAGAATCACACAAATAATCAGAATATATAACTTAGGTCCATTCTGTAAATAGTTTTCTTCATAATTTTTCGCACGGCATAATGTATGATGAGTTTAAGTTTTCTGAGTATTCGGAAAACAGTGTGCATTGAACCAACCATAGCTACAGTTACGTTGGATTAAAGTCCACAGAATACAGTTAATGACAGTTGTTCAATCTGCAACATGACTAGTTTATCTTGCAATTACGTTGTAGTTTAGCACATGCTATCAAGTTGTATTGCTGTAAAATTAATAAATAGTAATAAACTTTCTAAAAACCAGAAATAGAAAGTTAGTAGAACTAGAATGTTAAAATAAATTCTGAAAACAGTATAGGAACTTAAAAATAAATTCTGAAAATAATATGGAATAAATCGAGAACCACTGAATACACAGTGTGTTCTTAAGGAAATTATTCCCCTCAAGTACCTGAGGTTCTGGAATATATACTCCCAGGATACAAAAATTTAACTCACCGGAGTATTGGTACCAGAAACGCCGATAAACAACGAACCACTTGAAGGCTGCAAAACACACTGAATTTTTATGTGTAGAATTAGAAGAAGAAGATTAGAAATTTCGTAAGTAAATATTCTGGGATCAGAAATGACTGTTTTCCATTCACACATCTTTTGTTATTAATAACAAAAATCCAACAGCATAAACCAACATGGGTTGCCGTGGGATGGATAGGATTATTCCACCCCAAATAAAAGATTTAGGATTCGAGTTTTGAGTATAGAAAAAAATCTCGTTAAGGAGCGTTATCCTCTTTAGTGAAGGAGCGTTATCCTCTTTAGTGAGCTTACATTGCGCAAATATACTCGGACATTAATGCGGCTACTGAATACCCTTTGGGAAATAACTTGTAGTTTAGGAGAGTGGAGAGTAAACATTTAGAGCGAATTCGTTGACTAAAAGCTCTTTTATAATATCTTTTGGTCCAGTTCTGATGAAGCCTTTAAAGACCCACCGTTTCTTCCTCTTATATGTATTTATTTTCTACTCTTCTTTGTTTGGCATGAGAAGATTCATTGTTTTATAGCTGACACAGGAAAAGATAAATTTTTTATATTTTACATAAAAATTCAAAACACTGTACACGTAATTGGCTGCATGTAATAATTGAAGGAAAATGGCAACCCATCACTCACAGGATAACAGGTCTGCCAAAAAATAAAAAATAAATAAAGGGTCGATTGAAAATGAAGGAAAGGTCAGCGCAAAACAGGATTACACCATCAAAATATCATAATTCCTTTCTTTATTAGTATGTGTTATTACTATACATATATTCATAAATTGTTTACTCTTTGTATATGATATAGAGTCTGCGCTTCATGTTGAAAGGTCATTCAAATAAGTAGCATATTGGAAGTCTTCAATTCGATATGAAATTTGACTTTTCAACAATATTCATGTGCTCATTTGAAATATAAACTACAGGTTAATGATAAGATTGAAAATTTTCAATGATATATCCATGACATAATCGTTTTCTGTATGACACATTTCATAAATGGAGTTGATAAATTGTCATCCACATGTACGTTGGAGAAATAAAGATCTCATATATTTGAAAAAGACTTAATGATCAATTATAATGACATGATATGGAGAAAAGGACTTGCCCCGCTCACGCAATATTAATTGAATTTGTACACCACACACTGTATTAGTATGTCCACACTGTCCTATTTTGAAGGATGAGGTGTAATTTGTCCCCACGTGAAAATGATCTAAAGTACACGGACTCCTTAAAATAGATTTTTTTTAACAATAATAATAGTTATTAGCGAGAGACTATACCACATGGAAACTAATATCGTTACTTGTCAAGTGTTGTTTGGTCTGAAAAGGCAAACAATCAGACGTTGGTTTGGTCTTAGCTTCAATTATATTGTCATTATGAAGCCAAAATTTTCTGTTGGGGAAATGGGGGTTGGGGTTATTACCATTAATTAAATATTACTTATAACACCTTTTTAAAAATCTTCTTGATTACTTAAAAATATAATGACTGCTTTGAATTGTTAAATCTCACCATTGAAGCGTGAGAATTGAGCTTCTGAATGTATCGAAGAAGAAGAGAAAGGCGGTTCTAGAAGGGAACTCTCTATTGCATTAAAAACTCAGCTGAACCATTTCCAAAGCTAAGCTATATATACTATTGATGATAGACTATAATTATATATTTTAGTCGCTTATTATACTCTAATTTACTGCATTTTAATTGAGTTTGAGCTTTAATCGCTAGTGTTTCGCACTAAGTGTGTGTTTTATGCCTTGTAAGATGGATCCCGAGCTTTATATAGATGTTATGGAATGAATTCAAGTGATTTGGAGCTTTGAAGTCTGAGTAAAAGCCCAAGGAATTAAGCCGGGATCATATTCGGGGATCAACAGATGATAGAGTAACAAAACGAAGAATCGAGTAGGCATATTGTATACTGTCTAGAAAAATGCACATAACTTTTTGTTCAAAACTCCATTTGCGCTCCACAATATATGGTTGGAAAGATAACTCAAAGATCTACAACTTTTATATTTTATATTTTTCCAAATTCCAAACAGAACAGGGTAAAATAATGCGGTTGAAATCGAGACCGCGGACCTGAGGTGGGCTGAGGCAGTACACTTGCCAAATACCACGTCCGTACCGCGGTTGACCGCGGCCGCGGCCGCGGCCGTCCAGACGTAAAAAAATTATCCTTTTTTCGCGTAGGAGAAGGTATAATAGTTTGGGCCCGACCCTACTTGGTATATATACATGAAAAAACTGTATTTTGAGACGTTGGACACACTTTTGACATAATTTAGACCTAAAGAGGCTAAGGAGACCGGGAATTCGACCTAAGGAGTCAAGAACACACTGAGAGCAAGGCAGAGAATTCTTCTGCGATCTTTTCACTTCCTTCTTCCTATTTTCATTATTGGTTATGAATTCTAGTATTGTATTTTTACATACTATTATCAATAGCTAGTTCGTTTTCTAGGGTTTTGATGAAACCTTTTGTAGGATAAATACTTATTATGTTTTTATATAATTGAGCCGTTGGATTTCTTTACTTGTTCAACTACGTATTTATTGTTGATTGAATGGCCATCGATTGATTGTGCCTATTTATTATGTGTTGCTTGGGAAATGATACATATTTAGGTAGTTGTTGAACAACGTCACTCCTAACGTATGTAAGAAATCAATACATTGGGTTTAAAGGTAGGTTTAGAAATAACAAAGCCTTGAAGTGGTCATAGTGAGCGGTTAGATGAAGCCAACTAGCGTAGTTCGAGAGAATATGTCTAGTAAATTATTGTAGTTGCTCGAGAGAGAATTACAACACCTAAAGAGCTCATGATCAGTAGAGAATATATCGGCGAAATTGTAGGGAACATAGCTGTAAGGATTCCGACAATTGGGGAAATCATAACTCTAGACCTCCTTAATTTTGTCTCCAACCCTTTTTCTCATTAGTTGATAGATTTATCGCTTTGTAGTATTTGCTAGTTAATTAGTTAGAAATATAAATCTCAATATTATAATTTAGAAAATTGTTCAAACTTGTCTTCTTAGTGATATTAAATAGATATAGCTAAGCCTTAGTTCTCTGCGAGATTCGACTCCCGACTTTTAGACTGGATTATATTTGCAGCGACCGCTTATCCTATTTAGGACTAGAGTTGGGTGTGATCAAATTTTGGCGCCGTTGCCGGGGAACTAACTGTATATTTGTAGCTGTATATATTTCTAGGTTTCGAGTTTGAATTTTTATTTTGTTTTTTTTTTAATTTTATTATAACTGATGATTTGAGAAACATGACATCTTGGAATTATGGTAATTTAGGTGTAGATAATTCTACTATTGATCTCCATATATATTGGGAAGGAAACCACCCGTGGCAAAATTTTCAAAACGTTCCTGAGAGCGAGTTATGTGCACCAACTCAATCTTATTTGTGGAATGTGTGTGGTGTGTGTGGTGGTAAAAATGGTCACTTTATGGTTGTGCTTATATTTTTTATTTTCCCCCAACCCTTTACTATGATGGTTCTACCTTTTCTTGTGAAGTTAACAGGAACAAAGAACCTGGGGATGCAGACCTGAAGGAGATCAATGATATGTTAAAGTGCCTTCTGAAATAAAATAATAAAAAATAATTGCAGATAGAAAGACAAGAGGCAACTATTCGCAAGTTGGAGGCTCAATTGAGTCAAGTGGTTGGAGCTTTTAATGCTCAACAAGCCAATATTGAGGTTAGTAGCCAAGAAGAGCATAAATTTGAGGTGTTAATTGGGGAGGTCAGAGTTGAACATCAACATCCTAACCAACTATAATTTGAGGATGTTAATGTTGAATAAGTGAGACTAGAGCCAACCAAGGACTTTGATGATATAAATTTTGTTGACTCTAGTATCATTGATATTGAGGATGTTGAAAGTCCTGAAGTTCATGTGTTTGAGCGCATTGGTCTACACTCCAAGCATTTTTCCACATTATGTTTGGATGATAATATGAAAATAGAGTCATCCGAACCAATTGAAGAGTCAAGGAATGAGGAAAAATGTGCATATATTCTAGAACTCTTCTTGCCAGAAAGTCAGGATTACATACCTCATACAAAGGACAAGGAGTGTAGAATACTACATTATTTCCTTGGGCCAGTTAGATTCGTTCCACCGCTCCATGGCCATAATCATAAGCTTGAATCAAAAAATTGGGGTTCAATTCATAAGCTCAGGTGGAGGCAAAAAGTGATTCGCGTCGTGCCGCGACGTTAAATCAAGCGCTTGTTGGGAGGCAACCCAGCTTTATTGATTCTTTTTTTTTTTATATTTTTTTATATTTTTTAATTGTATTATTTTTGTAGTGTTAATTTTTTATTTTTTACGAGCATGGAAAACAAATGTATTGGAAGGATGCAACAACAAACCAAATGGTTGGAACTAAGTGTGAGGTACCCGCACGAAGGATCAAGCTTGGGAGAAGTCTAAGTACCCCATAAGTTATTAGTGCTTAGACCTTTGGCCTACCAGGGAGTCTCTCTTACCTTTTTATTAGTTATGACGTGCATTTGGGACAATGCAAAATTTTAAGTGTGGGGTGAAGAGATTATCTGGTTGACTTTTTATGCTATTTTAGTTGTGTTAGTTTAATTGAATATTTTTTTTAAATAGAAAAGATTGAACTTTTCCCGGCGATGGATCTATTAGATAATTTTCTTGAGGGATTTAAGTCTAAAGAAAAATAAAATAAAAAGATTTTCTTTTGTTAGATAGTGTAGCAATTCCCCCTTGGTTTTTCTTTCTGCCGCAGTTCTTTTCCAAGAATTTTATTTGAACCGGGTGTAGTTAGTTTTTTTAGAAATAGAAGCCATTGTGTTGTGTTTTGAATTGAAGCAAAAATTCTTGACTCTGTTATGCCTTGAGAATAATGAGTACTTTGATTGTGACGCTTAGGCTCAGTTTTTGACTATTATATAAGTACCTTATATTGTATGTTCTTAACTTTGCTTAACTGCTTAGACTAGAGTGTCTTGATGAGTCCAATCGTGAGTAAGTTATGTGCCATGTGTGTATGAGGTTTGGGTGTTATTCTGTGCATTGCATTTTATGCCTAGAACTTGCCCCGTGTGTTTGCAAAGCGAAATAGTTGTTTTATTCAGTCTTAGAAGTGATATATGCGTTTCTTTGTTGAGCCAGACATGTATATTTTACCCACCTAATTGTTATGTATCATAGTTAACCCCTTTGTGCCTGTAATCTTGTTTCTTTAGCAACCACATAACAAACCTTACCCATTTGTTTGAATTAATCATCTATTTGAATCTTTTAACCTCTCATGAGCACTTGAATTATTATGAACAATATAAAAGTTAAAGTGTGGGGTGGTTGGTTTGGCTTTTGAGTGGAACTAATGAAATAAGGAAAAATGTGCACTGTTTTGAAAAAAGTAAGAGTCACTTGAATTGGAAAAAAGCAAATAGTTTGATTGTTGTGAAAAAAAATATTTCTTGATAAGTGGTGGCTCTTGGTACAGTTGTGCTTAAAGAAGTCTAGGGTAATATATATTGGTGTGAACGTGGAGTTTGGCTTGACATAAGTATGATGTTTGAATGTTAAAGTATATGTATTAAAGTGCTTAGGGAGGTGTAGTTACTCTTATATCTAAATGTATCCTACCCGTTCCGTAGCCTACATTATAACCAAATAAAGTCCTAATTGATCCTAGATTGAATGAGCTTGATTACTGGAGTAGTAAACTACGGGCAAGCTTATGGTGCATCTTTTGGGCATATGAATGTTATTTGTGAGAGTGAGTGAATTCTTTCTATCTTGAGTTCCTAAGTGTTCTTAAATTTTATTGTGTGGAACTACTCTCTTTTGTTATGTGAGGGCACTTGATTCATGAAGAAAAGGTAATGTCAGTGACCTCTATGTTAGAGTAAGTGGGTGAGCTGTGGATAATGTGTCGTACTTGTGAGTCAAATCTTGAGGTGAAGATATTATGCTTTTGTGCTTAGTCTATTTTAAATACTCTTGGTGTGATGAGTTAGGAGAATTGTTCAAAAAGGTCGTGTCTATATAAAGTGTAGTTTGATTACTCGAGGGCAAGCAATGGTTTAAGTGTGGGGTGTTTATGATAGGCTATAATTGCGTATTTTAGTCGCTTATTACACTCTAATTGAATGCACTTTAATTGAGTTTGAGCTTTAATCGCTAGTGTTTTGCTCTAAGTGTGTGTTTTATGCCTTGTAGGAGTGATTTCGAGCTATATAGATGTTATGGAATGAATTTAAGTGATTTGGAGCTTTAAAGTTTGAGTAAAATCCCAAGGAATTAATCCGGGATCGTATCGGGGATAAACAGATGAGAGAGCAACAAAATGAAGAATCGACTAGGCATATTACGCACTTTCTAGTAAAATGGCATAACTTTTTGCTCAGAACTTAATTAGGTCTTCACAATATTGATTTGAAAGTTAACTCAAAGGGCTACAACTTTCATGTTTTATATTTTTCCAAATTCCAAATGTAACAGAGTGAAAAACGCGGTCGAAACTGCGACCGCGGACCTGAGGCGGGTTGAGGTAGTACATTTGCTAAATACCACATCCGTACCGCGGTTGACCGCGACCGCAGCCGTCCTGACGTGAAAAAATTATCCTTTTTCGCGTAGGAGAAGGTATAATAGTTTGTGCCTGACCCTACTTGGTATATATACATGGGAAAATGTTATTTTGAGACATTGGACATACTTTTGACATAATTTAGACCTAAGGAGGTTAATGAGACTGGGGATTCGACCTGAGAAGTCAAGAACTGTCACGCCCCAAAATTCGAGGAGCGCGACCGACGCTCAACCGAGTAAACCCGACTGAGCAAGCCTGGCAGGTTTCATACATACTACCCAACCCAAATCATAATTAAATAAGAGATGGACTCCATTAAAAATACTTAGTAAGTATTTTATTAATAATTCCATTTCATTTCCATTAGCAGCTTAAATCATAAATATCAAAATATTACAAGTTTTGTAAATCGTTGCCAAATATCAATATTTCAATCTTAATTCCAATATCCAACACAACCCATAACCTGTCT
>MU708612.1:177978-202345 GCA_026770625.1 Nicotiana glauca | reverse complement strand
TTCGCCAGAATACATTCACATGAACAATTTCGACCCCTAAACTTACTTAACGAGGATAACAAGTAGATATCTCACATAAGCTAACTATCCACTAACTTCACCTTCAATAATTTCCACCGGAATGATACACATTTGATCTCAACCTACTTTCTTGGACATAGACATGTGAATCCACAAAATATATGGCGAACAACTATGGGGACACTTTACTCCTAGTGCGGCCTAATGTGGAATAAACTTATGCAACCTTTATTATCAACTCACATAACATCTTCAGGGGAAAATATTGAGAACAGCCTGCTCGCCCTCCAAACTTCAAATCTCTAGGCGATCACTCACACTAAACCCTTGATGACCTTCAACAATTACTCTAAGATGTGCTATCATAAACTGACCATAAAATTACCTATCAAATATATATGTGATCACACTGTGAAGCTTCATCTTTGACTCGTCTGAACTTACAATACCCAATGGATCTAATAAAATGAGGAACAACAGAGTTCAAGATCGGGCTGGTGTTATCCAGGAATTCATTAATGCGCTGAGCAGAGTACTTCCTGAGGTTACATGCTAAGAGACACGAGGATTTCTATTAATGATGCTGATATGGTTGATCATTGTGATGACATCAACTATTAGACAATTAAGGTATAGGGGTAACTCGTACACTGGCAATAGGTACCATTAAGGAGGAATATTCAAGTACATGACCCCGTCATCTCCTAGAGTGTAGGGAAAATCCGTTTATCAAGAATAAGAATACTCTGGCACCTTGAATGCGATCGGGGTTTCAAAATACATGAAGTTGAATTACACTCTTGACGTTAGCTGACACAAGGAATCTATGCCATAAGATTGTGAGGATGAAAATGAAGTTAAACACTTATGAGATTATCATAATTCAAGCTGCTTAACCTTTCTTGATAATTGATCATATATGAGAAAAGTAGAGATACGACAACTTAGTCTTTCAAATAAATATGCTCATGATATGTGCAAAAATCTGAAGGTATCTAATCTCACCTCCTTTCACGAGTAAAACCACATAGCTCGGACATCTAAATGTTGGGATGAAATCATGTACTGGTTAGAGGCATTCTAATGGTTTAACATGATGCTCCGGGGAGAAAGGCAAATGACACTCCTATTCACCCAAGGAGGTGTAATACCAAGGGTAGCAAAACTCCCCTCTCATGACAATGATATAGTCAATTATTCTAGAAGTCGAGTGAGAAGAAAGCCACGTAACCTAACCAATCCGACCCTTTTAAGACTTTGGAAAAAGTTATACACTTTGGTTTGAAATCATGTCAATTGAATATCGAACTTTAAGGAAAATCATTACTTTTGAAACCCATGAGACAAGCCCTCGTAGTCCTAGAAAATCAATAACAATGACGAGAAGGTACTTAAAACCATTACGAGTTGGTATAGAACAAGGCCTCAAAGTGCCCACATGGATAAGTTTAAAAGAAAGAGCCGTCGTAATGCATTTATCAGGGATAAGTAACCTAGGTTATCTAGTCACATGGACAAGCAGAGCAGGTAAATGATCGTTAGAAGAGCATCTACAAGGAGTACCAACATTATTTATTTATTCTAACAAAAGGAATATGTCCCCACCCTTGATGCTATAAGAATTTCTCTTTTGATGCCATGAAACATAAAATGAGTTTTTACAATGAGGGTTATCAGATGAAAATATATGGTAAGGCAACTCAACTAAGAGCACCACTTGGAATCGACAAGCTTAAATAGAGTTGAAGACATTAGAAGTCTGTAGACAAGGGGAAATTTACCCACTCTCAGGGCGCTTGTAGAGTACATAAAAGTAAGGTTAATTAAATCAAATCATATCGTTGGATAACTAGTCAAGACGTCGAGATAATATCACATCGAAGATTACGGGTAAACAACACACGATGCAAGACAAATGAAAAGACAGGGAAAGAGCCTTATTGTAACCACTAGGAACGGTGGTAATATAAAGTGATTATAAGAAGCTACATTTTTTTGAAAGAAGGTATCTCTATGTAGTCACGTGATGTATAGCTCCAGAATTCAAAAATCCAATTATATTTAGCAACTCTACTTCATAATGAAGCACTACAACACACTTATATACAACCAGCTATTACGAGCCATATTGGGAGATGTTATAAGGCATGACCGAGAGAAAGGCTTTTACATATGAATTTACTAGGTGTATTTCTCCTTGGTCAACCCAAAACCTATAGGCGAGAGTTAGACTGATAAGCAGATCGTTGGACTAGCACATGTGTAGATAATCCGTTATCGAGAGGAGATCATTCGATCTCAGCAATTGCGACATGCTATCAACCCTTGATGAACTTGAAGTGATATGGGAACCCAATGAGATAGTATAGAATAATCATGGAGGGTTTGCTGATGTTCTTAATGAGTTCTTCATAGATTTTAACTTGAGAACTACCCAGATGCTAATGAAAGACAGAAAAACATGAGAAACTGGCGTTGTGCTATAATAACCCCCAAAGGTGTGCTTGGTCTTGACGGAGAGCCTAGTGAGGGTCCTTATAATACAGAAAGTGTTACAATGACTCATAGAAGGATATGTTCTCTCATGGTTATCGAACAAGTGTGAGAAAACTAGCACAATGAATTCACTAACTAAAGAACACAATTAACACATGTTATGGAGGTGTAAAGAGGAGATAAACATTTGCTATAAGTTGGACACGCTTCTGCTATATTAGCTCCCAACTGCAATATACGATCATGCCATGAGCAACCACAATACCAGGATAAGGTGAGCTACTTACTGCGGGATGTCCCAAGTGGACACGAAAGTTATGGCGACACATGATCTTCCTATGACGTGGACGTGAGGATCTCAATTTTCAGAGAGACTTTATATTCATGCACGCGGTGACCATTTCGATTGACATGCACTCATGTGAGGTGTTAAGGTACGCTTTTATGTTACTAGGCAGTGAGAAAATTTCATGATGATTTTCGCAAGAGCGTAGATTGACTGTTCAAACCATATAAGCCATATACACAACTGAGTAAAAGAGTGACTTGCGACGGATCGCAACGCTGGGATGCTTTGCATGGAACTTGACACCACATAGGTAAACTTTACGATGGTGCATGTATAGGCACAGGCGAGTAGATTTTGTCAATTTAAATAAAAAAATTCTGTAAGAAATTCATCGAATATAATCCCTTGGTGAGAATTTTAGGAAAAGCAAGTGGGAAATATCAATCCTAGAGTTATAACTCAATTCAAGGGCATAATTATAGAACCTAATTCCACAAGAATGTAAATAAGAGAATTCATAATAGACTGGATTCACGAATAGTGCATCTCGTTCAAAGAGTCGATACATGCAATATTTTATTATTCAACAACTTTTTAAGACCATGTTTATGAGAATTCTTCAATATGGACGAACATATACAATGAGTAGAAATCTTTATTTGACTCTTTTAATGACGTTAAGTTGATAGGGAAATAGCTTAATCGATACCCCTCGACTCCACATCCCTAACGTACTTAGGTAACATACTGATATAATACATGATCTGATGGTGCAGAGACATCAATATGGGCAAGGACACTCCCCTATTAGCGATATGTTTTACCAATCCATCCACAGCTCAATACATTCTCCTAACAAGTCCTTGGACAATCCACTTGGACTCAGTCCCTCCTTACATGCTTCTAATTGGCGGATTATGGTATCAAGGTTACCAATCTTGAGAATAAGACTTAGAGAGGAAATCAGCTCCCTAACTTGAGCTCTATCACACTATTGGAGTACCAAAGAAGGGTGAAATTCCTAAATGTCCGAATAGCCTCCTACTTATAGATGTGGTCGACAACACACTGATAAGAAGGACTCTACTAGACACGGCTCCGAGACATCCTAGGACACTTTAAAACCTTAGGCTCTGATACCAAGTTTGTCACACCCCAAAATTCGAGAAGCGCAACCGACACTCAACCGAGTAAACCCGACTGAGCAAGCCTGGCAGGTTTCATATATACTACCCAACCCAACTCGTAATTAAATAAGAGATGGACTCCACTAAAAATACTTAGTAAGTATTTTATTAACAATTCCATTTCATTTCCATTAGCAGCTTAAATCATAAATATCAAAATATTACAAGTTTTGTAAATCGTTGCCAAATATCAATATTTCAATCTTAATTCCAATACCCAACACAACCCACAACCTGTCTACGGAGCCTTTAAATATAACTGAAGAATAAACAGAAATGCCGGCAACAAGGCTTCGGCTATACCTTACACAAATACAAAAAATAAGACTCCGGGAAGAACAGCAACATAAGCCACGCAGGGCCCTGAGGGGAAAGGGGCTCACCAATACAGCTGACGGAAAGTTGAGGAGGTGCTACTACCAGTGGACTGGAGTGCCTGCTATAGAACCATCTACAATCATAACACAAATGTAGCGCCCCCGGCAAAAGGGACGTCAGTACATTTGAATTGTATTGGTATGTATAACTAAATACCATTTTACTAGAAGGAACTATCAAACAGGTACAAGTAAATAACATGGGTCAATCAAGGATGCAATTCATATAATATTTCATACAATTTCCAAAACATATATTGGGGAATTTCTGTCATATGTTCACCACTATTCTCAATACTACAGCTATCTTGAGCGAAGTTCGGTCACGACCCGACCGTCTAGGTCACCTCATTGGAGGCATTACTCTCAATCAATATTTTATTTCCCTTATCCAGAATTCAATATCAGCACATTACCACCATGTGTACGACATGGTGTCCGATCACGACCCGATCGGCTAGGTCGCCTTGCCTAGGCATTACTCCATTCTCATTAGTCAACACCTCTAAATATTTATTCAACACATATCATAACAATTCCTGGGCACTCATGGCCATCATCATCACATCGTTTTACCTTTTCAATATTCATTTTACAAGCTATGATCATATACACATATATTAAAGATAATTCAAGTTGCAATCACGGGTAAGTGAGCACATAGCTAGCATGAATAATTCTTTGTTTCGATGTTGGCTTATAGCCCAAGTATTTCAACACATAACTGTACCTTTTCATCCTTCTCTAATTATCAAGAATGGTACATTATTCACATCGAGGCACATCCTTCACGAATATGTATAGATAATTGCAAATCAATTAATGCGTAATAACAAGCAATATGCTAACCAATTCAACTCTTACCATACTTTCATAAATGATAACGAAGCTCAATTTCTAAAAAAAAGGGGGTTTTAGCCATACATACCTTTCTTGAGCTTTCCTTTACTTACTACGATATTCCGGAAATTCTATTAATTTCAATCTATTTTTAGAGATAGAAAAATTGAACATCAATTAGGAAGATATTCATAATTCTAGCTCATTTGAGCATTTTGTCAAATACTAGTTGAGCATCTTGATTTCAAATCCCCTTTTTTCAAGATTTCCTTCATTCCCTAACCCAATCTTTACTTATTTATGTTAAACAATCTTCTTCATAAACCTAAGTTGTACATGCATGTATACACAATACTAATACACCCAAGAATCATACCTCAATAACCTATCTTATACTCCAAACTCGAAACTAAAACCTAGGGTATAGAATCTTATCTTTCAAATGAAGAACTTGTGATTGGGTTCTTTGATTCTTGAAGATTGATGCAAAATTTGGATGATTTAAATATTGGGTCCCTCCTTCTCCCTTTAAAATTCTCTCACACCTCTCTAAAATCAGTAAGAAATGACCCCAAAATGAACACTAAGGCCTATATATCCAAATGGGGCCGGGTTATAAAAATAGGGAAATTAACCCTCCGATGTCAGGTCCGCTATAGCAGAATGGACCGCAGAACGCGAATGCTGGCCGCATAATGCACCGCAAAATCGGCATCCAAAACCAGGCTACACTGGTCCAATTTGCGACCTGATTTGAAATGCGAACCGCATAATGGACATTGAGATCGCAGATCTGACATGACACAGGATCGCATTTTCCAGCCTTTGGTTATTTGATCATAACTTTGCGTAGGAATGTCCAAATGATGAACGGTTTGAAGTATTGGAAACTAGACTCAAAGACCTTTCATATGATAGGTTATAAATCACCTAAAACCTTATAGATATTTAGATATGCTCGTTTAAATTGGAGCCTTGTGCGAATCCACTTGAAATTTTAGCCTATTACGAAATTTTTCCCATTTGGCATACACTTAGGCTTCCATTTAGACCTCACATCACTTACCATAAGACTTATACTCATATGTACCAAGTCTAATTGATGTCCACCATGTTAATAGCACATAAAATATAATAATTCGCCTACGTGGAACCACGAAATCCTAGATTACTCAGTGAAATTTTTCGGGGCCTTACAAGAACACACTGAGAGCAAGGCAGAGAATTCTTCTACGAGATTTTCACATCCTTATTCCTATTCCCATTATTGATTATGAATTCTAGTATTGTATTTTTGCATACTATTATGAATAGCTAATTGGTTTTCTAGGGTTTTGATGGAACCTTTTGTAGGATAAATACTTGTTATGTTTTTATATAATTGAGCCATTGGATTTCTCTACTTGTTCAACTACGTGTTTATTGTTGTTGATTGAATGGCCATTGATTGACTGTGCCTATATATTATGTGTTGCTTGAGAAAGGATACATATTTAGGTAGTTGTTGAACAACGTCACTCCTAACGTATGTGACAAATCAATACATTGGGTTTAAAGGTACGTTTAGAAATGACAAAGCCTTGACGTGGTCATAGTGAGCGGTTAGATGAAGCCAACTAGCGTAGTTCGAGAGAATATGTCTAGTAAATTGTTGTAGTTGCTCGAGAGAGAATTACAGCACCTAAACATCTCACGATCAGTAGAGAATACATCGGTAAAATTGTAGGGAGCATAACTGTAAGGATTCCGACAATTGGGGAAATCATAACTCTAGACCTCTTTAATTTTGTCTCCAACCCTTTGTCTCGTTAGTTGATAGATTTATAGCTTTGTAGTATTTGCTAGTTAATTAGTTAGAAATACAAATCTCAATCTTTATAATTTAGAAAATAGTTCAAACTTGTCTTCTAAGTGATATTAAACAGATATAGCTAAGCCTTAGTTCTCTGTGGGATTCAACTCCGGCCTTTTAGACCGGATTATATTTGTAGCGACCGCTTATACTTTTTAGGACTAGAGTTGGGCATGATCAACTACACACTTTAGAAGCCAATTAACTTAATCTCTTAGCTAACTAACTAACATAACTAATTAAGCTAACATTACACAACTGTCATCCAATGCCCTTCTCACCCACTAAACTGTGAGATTCACATCTATCACCTGTTGCTATCTCTTCATTTCGACACCCCCTCCTTCAAGCTAGGTCTTGTAAAAATTTTCAAAACACCTAGCTTGGATAGTAAATGATAATGTTACACGCTTCCAAGTCCTTTGGTCAATATATTTACCTCTTGATCTTCTGTTGGAACATATACATGATAGATCAATCCTTCTTGTACCTTTTACCTTATAAATGATAGTCTACCTTTATATGCTTGGTGCGCTAATGAAATAATAGATTTCTAGCTATTTTCATTGTTGCCTTGCTATATGTGAACAACTGAATGGGAGTAGAAACTGCAATTCCTAGCTCTTTGAACACTCCCAATAACCAGATCAATTAAGAAATTGTCAAAGCCATGCTTTTATACTCTGACTCTGCTGAATTCCTTGCAACTATATTCTATTTTTTTTTAATTTCCATGATATCAATGAGTCACGAAACTTCACCAAATATCCTATCACAAATTTTCTTAAATTTGGGCAGCTGGCCCAGTCTGCATCACTGTATGCTCTCAAGGTCATGTCACCATTTTCACTCATTAGAACACCTAGCCCTGGCTTACTTTTAATGTACCTTACCAATCTGTATGCTACTTCTAGAGAAGATCTCTTAGGTGCTTTCATGAATTGGCTTAATGTCTACACTGTATATGTAATATCAGGCCTTGTCAGTGTTAAGTAAAGAAGTTTTCCTATGAGCATTTGATACCCTTTCACATCTGTAAGTTGTGAATCATCATTTAGATCACAATGTGCATCATGTTCCACAGTTCTTAGCTTCATGATCTGCTCCATTGGTGTTACAGTTGGCTTTGAGCCGATCAATCCCAACTCAACTATGAGCTTAACTGCATACTTTCTCTGACTCAACAATATACCTTTCTGAGATCTGCTTACTTCTATCCCTAAGAAGTACTTTAATAACCCCAAATCATTAATCCTAAAAGCCTTGTGAAGTATAGTTTTGGCTTCTTGTATTAAAGTTTCATCATCTCCTGTGATGAGGAGATCATCAACATAGACAAGGATGATAACAAGTCTAATGTGCTTTCTTAGAGTAAACAGAGAATATCATATTTGCTTTGGGAAAATCCTTCCTGTAAAAGAGCTTCTGTAAGCTTCAAATTTCATTGTCTTGATGCTTGTTTAAGCCTATATAGTGATTTGAGTAGTCTACAAGCCTTATTCCCCCTCCCCCCTCCCCCCGACTACCAAAACCAGGTGGGAGCTGCATATAAACCTTCTCTTCCAGGTTACCCTGAAAAAAGGTATTATGGATATCCATTTGGTAAAGATTCCACTAGTTAATAGAAGCCAAGGCAATGATTGTCCTTATTGTAACCATTTTTGCCACGGGGGAGAAGGTCTCATGATAATCTAGACCCTCCTACTGGCTATGGGCCTTAGCCTAGATTTGAACCTTTTATCCTCCCCATTTGATTTGTATTTATCTTGTAAACCCATCTATATCCAGTGGGAACTTTCCATTTAGGTATGTCAACTACCTCCCAGGTATTGTTCAGAACAAGAGCATTAACCTTTGCCTTCATTGCCTCAACCCATCTAGGATCCTTCATAGCCTCCATATAAGATGTAGGTTCTTCCTCTGATACAGCAGCTAAGAAAGACATATACCCTTATGAGATAGAATTGTAATTTAGGTAATTGGACAAAGGATATACACAGTTTGAGAAAGAACTTCTTTTGCCTGGACAAACATAGCCTTTCAGCTATGTTCGAGGTCTAAAATATCTTGAAGATCTTCTAGGCTGTAGTTCAAGTTTTGAAATGGACATTTGAATTTTAGGAGCTTGATTAGCATCTGCTACTACCTTATTCTTATGAGTCTATTCAACTTGTGGCATATGTTGATCCTCAAGTGATACTACAGGTATATTGGATATACTTTGTATGTCAGCCACCTCATCTGTATGTTGAGTTTCCATATGAGTAGGACTAGCTTGATGGACTATCTGATCATCCTGCAATTCTAGAAATAAAAAAGAGTCTACGGTTCTCTCCAAAGATTGAAAAAGAAAGATGTCTTCCCTAAAGGTCACATCTCTGTTCATAAAGAACCTTTTTTCCTTGAGATCATATAGCTTGTAACCCTTCTATGATTCTGAGTCTCCCTTATGAACTGCAATTATTGCTCTTGGTGAAAAGTTATCAACATTTTCTTTGGCTGTAGCATAACATAAAAAACCCATGGTCCTTAGATGCAATAGACTTGGCTTGGCTTTATGAAAAATTTCATATGGAGACTTTCCACCTAAGATTGAGGATTGTACTCTGTTGATAAGGTAAACTGCTTTTAGTACACAATCTCCCAAAAAATGCAACAGGATGCTTCCCTGAAATCTCAAGGACCTTGAAACCTCCAAAGTGTACTTGTATCTCCTCTCCACCCCTCCATTTTGTTGTGGAGTGTGTGGATAACTGCTCTGATGGATGATACCACAACCTGCTAAGAAATATCTACACTCTGTGCTAAAACATTCTGTACCATTATCAGTTCTTAGAAGTTTAACATCCTTTCCAAATTGCAGTTGCATTAATTTAAAAAAGGATCTCAACAGGACAATGGTGTAATTTTTCAATTTCATCAGAGATACCCAAATTATCTTTGAGTGATCATCTACAAGTGTTAGCAAATACCTATTTCCATTATATGTAGGAACTTTATATGGTCCCCAAATATCCACATTGAAATAATTGAAAAATTTCTGCAGCTCTACTGTTGTTAAGAGTAAATGGTTTTCTTGTTTGTCTAGCCAATGAACATACGATACATCTTTCAAAACTACAGCTTGATATTTCCTTATTCTTCAAAAATCCAGCTTCTTCATGACCATTGCAAGTATATGTCCAAGTCTTTTGTGCTAGGTGAATATGTCAATTTTCATTTTTGCTGCAAGACAACTCCTAATTCTTTGTGCTTCCTTATTCCGGTCAATCTTCCTTGGGTCAATTTGGAAAGGATGTTAAACTTCTAAGAACTGATAATGGTACAGAATATTTTAGCACAGAGTGTAGAGATTTCTTAGCAGGTTGTGGTATCATCCATCAGAGTAGTTATCCACACTCTCCTTACCAATCCTCTTCGCGCTCCCAGTGTACAAGTCCTAGAACACAGAATGTTGGAAAAAAGTTCACTGAGCACTGCAACTCCCTTGTTAATTTTGAAATTGACAACAAATTATACTTAAACTCAAGCACACACAACACATCATGGACTGTATCATTTCTGGTGAGATTGTAACTACCTTGATAAGTAACAGGGACAGACTTACCATTTGGGATGTGCACATTACCTCTCTTATGTTCAGGTAAATTGACTATATTATGCAACAAATCATGATTTGAAGTCATATTATTAGTTGCTCCAGTATCTATAATCCAAAGATCTCTGCAATTTTCAAAAAAATATGAAGAAACATTACCTGCCATGTTAGCCATGTGATCCCTGACATCTCCTTGCTCAACAACCTCATTATCTGCCCATATTTCTATTCAATGAAGAAATTAGCCATTCCTTGAAGTACTTCAGCCTTACCTTTAGACATGACATTCTCTTGCCCATGATTGTTGTCACTCACTACTGCATTTTCTTGTCTGTATTGTTAATTCCTCTTTCCCTTAAAGCCCGGTGTATATCCATGTAGCTTATAACAAGTTTCTTTTGTATGACTTGAATAGACAATACTCACAATATAGATTACTAAATTTATTATACTTTGTTGGATTTTCCTTAGTACTTATAAATGATGTGGAATCATTCATATCATTTGCCAGATTAACGTGTGGATTAGACATACAGACCTTTCTTTGATTTTCCTCATTTATTAACATTGCAAAATCACGACTTAGTGAGGATGATGGAGATTGCAGTAAAATTTGACTTCTAATAGCTCCGTATGACTCATTTAATCCCATTAGAAATTGAAAAAGCTTTTGTTGATCTAGATGCTTAATAAAGTCCCTTGTCCCACCAGTAATAGGAAGGGAATGAATTAAAGATCCATATTCATCTCATCGAGATTTCAGCCTTGAATGATAAATAGAAATGCTAGAAGTAACTTGAGAAATTGTGGCTATCTCTCGTTGAAGGTTACAGAATCTGCAACTGTTAACTTTGTTGAAATGATCCTCTAAATTTAGCCAGTCTTCATGAGCATTATCAGCATAAACAATTCCAGTAATCAACTCTGGTGAAACAGTATTCATGATCCATGTTAGAACTGTTGCATTGACTCGCTCCCAGTCCTCTCCTAAATATTCAGTGAATTGGCACTATGTACAATTTCCATCAATGAACCCTATCTTTCCCTTTGCTCGCAATGCAATCACCATCACGTTTCTCCAAACTGAATAGTTCTCAATTCCTTTCAGCTGAATCGAGATGATTACATTACTAGGATTGTCTGACGGCTATAGAAATAATGGATGCCTAGGGTTATCAATGTCTAGTGTCGCCATTGTTGAGCTTCAAAAAGTTCTGAAAAACAATTGACTGCTTTCAATTGAACGAAATCAATTTATCCAAAATCAGAGGGTAAGAAAGCGAATCTGAGCTCTAATCGATCCACTCAAGCTCTAATACCATGTTAAATCTCACCACTGAAGCATGAGAATTGAGCTTCTGAATGTATCGAAGAAGAAGAGAAAGGCGTTTCTAGAAGGGAACCCTTTATTGCATTAAAAACTCACCTGAATCATTTACAAATCATGCTATATATACTATACACTTTATAAACTAATTAACTTAATCACTTAGCTAACTAACTAACATAATGTAACGCCTCAAAAACCGAGGAGCGCGACGACGCTCAACCGAGTAAACCCGACTGAGCAAGTTTGTTAGGTTTCATTCTACCCAAACTAGTTCATGAATAAAGAGGAGATGGACTCCATTAATCATACTTTGTAAATATTTCATTAACAAATTTCAATTTACTTCCATTAGCAATTTCAACCATAATGTCCAAAATATTATAATTTTTGTAGTTATGATGATGAAAAACATATTTGCCAAACACCAATACTTCTAATTTAATTCCCAATATCAAACACCACCCACAACCTATCTATGGAGCCTCTAAATACAACTAAAAGTAATATAGAAATGCCAGCAAAGGCTCCGGCTATATTGATCGCTTCCAACTCCGCACTACTAATGAGTTGCAAGAGAGGGTCACAATAGCTTTTACCCGATTTTGGGTCGGGATCGAATTCACATAGAGCTAGAATTGGAATTGAGTATCTATTTAGTTTAGAATTGCGTATGTGCTCTTAATTTGTCTTCTATTAATTTTTGGGATTTTCTTTATAATTCTACTTTTATCAAACTACGAATTATAAATTAAACTAAGAGTTGAAATTTCTACAAGTTGTTCAAATAGGTTTAAAAGGCACTAGGGTAGTGACTTCCGTCTAGGTGGTCAATTGATGGGTACTTGAGTCTAAGGCTTCTTTGACATATTTGGAGAATATTATATAAACATTGCACTAATTTACCCACTCTACACCTCTCGGTGGTTCAAGTGATTTTGCCCAATTGACTTTCTCAAGAGCAATTGGGTATGCAAATTTGCACAAGCAACAAGGTTCAAGTCGGGTATTACTTTCTCGAGGTTTAACCCTTTAATTCAGGCTATCAATTTCTTGAGTACGCCCCAATTCCTTGTTGGGTCAATTTCAGAGACTTAGATTCTCTTTCTCAAGAAGAACCCTAGTCAACTAAATAAAAACTAGTATTTGCAACTACTAATTCAGAAATTAACCATGAAATTGACCCAAATAACAAACACACATAATCAATTTAGCCCTAAAATGCAAGACCCATCAATTACCCACACTAGGGTTGAGCTACAACCCTAGCTATGGGGTCTAGCTATTCATATTCAAAGAAGAAAATCAAGAAATAGAAGAAGATAAAGACATATTAATTAATTACTAAGCTAAATACAAAGATTCAATGATGAAAAGTAAGTAAAAATTCCCAAAATGGCTAAGAAAAGTCGACCCACAAGCGCAGCTGATGTAATACAATATTTGATACCCTAAAAATGGAAAAAAAATATATTTATACTAAGTTGAAAAATCTGGACAAAAATGCCCCTGTAGGCTTAGTGCGGACCGCACAAAATGGATCGCGGTCCGCACTGGGGCTTTGGCTTTGAAAAATGGCTCTCTGAACTTGGGGTCCGCGGACCACACAGAATGAACCGCGGCCGTGGAGGCTTCTAGTGCGGTCCGCACAAAGTTGACCGCGGACTGCACATGCTTCAAACTTGAAAAATCACCCTCTCTGAATCTTGGCACTGCGGACCGCAGAGAATGGACTACGGTCGCGTTGCTTTTAGTGCAGAACGCACAAAATGGTGTGCGTCCGCACTACCTTGAAGTCTGAAATTCAACTCTCTGAATCTCCCAGTGCGGACCACACAAAGTGCTGTGCGGCTGCACTGGGCCTGTTCTGCCTGAGTTTGCCTTGTCTTTGGCATTTGTGCAAGTTTCACTCCTTTTGAGCCAATCTTTGACATTTTGTCACTTTATTGATTAAACCTGCAATCAAGCATAACTTGTAAGCCTTTTTGGACTATTTTGTAAGAATATTTGATCAAAGCATAAGCAAGAAGGCGTATAAAATGCGTCAAAATCCCTAGTTATGAACTACCCCAAACTTAAGCTTTTGCTTGTCCTCAAGCAAACAAAATAAGACCCACCCCTTAAGGGAAAATCCAAGAAATTTTTAGCTGTTTGAAGCAACCTCAACTAGCATCAATTGGGACTAACAATTGCCCTTAATACAAATGAATTATTAACAACATTTACTCTTTACTCACCTTTAGAATAGTGGCACACAAAATGAGGTTAATGGGAATTCACTCATCTCTCTCAAGAAAAAGTCACAAGTCCGGCTTTAAGTACCATATGCTTGCCCCTTATGTGAGTATCCACAAAGGTAGGCTTCATTCAACTCAAAATTATATAGGGCTTTTGTGGAGATATTGTGAAGGCTTTTGGTTCAGGGTCGGGGATGCTTTGGTCTAAGTGGGTTCCATCTTCCCTTAAGCACTTCTTTTGATTCATTTGACATCCATTCACTTGACTCTTTGAGTCATTTTCACTTCTTCTAAGGGGCTTAGAGAGACACAATGTCACTCTTTCTTATGCTTTTCAAAACTTTTCTCCTTTTTTCAACTTTCCACACCTTTCCTTCTTTGCTTTTCTTGAATCCCTTTTTATTCTTTTTCACATTGAACATTCTTTTTGTCTTTTTGATTTTCTTTCTTTTTCCTTGCCTTTTCTTTTCTTCATTTTTGTGCCTTTTTACCACTTTATTGCAATCCTCGTCTCTCCCCCCAAACTTATACTTTTTCTATGTGCTAAAGGAAAGATCGGGTGCAAAAAGAAGGTATCTTTTAGAATGGGTATAGGCTTGTATCATGGTTCTTGAAAGAAAAAGGTCTAAGGCTTAAAAGGATTAACTAGGGATTTTATCATTGGTAGGCTATGGAATTGTTCAAGCTATCATTTGGATCAAGGAGAGCCTATAATCATGTCTCAAGTCAAAATTCACCTAGGATTTTGCCTCAACAAACATTCAGGGCAAGTTCTAGACCAATGGCTCGGGACTTGGACTTGCAATTCAATTACTCACCACACATGCTAAGGGATTGCTAAAGACATAGAGTCGGGGGCCCACAACAACCTTAGATACGATTTGAGCACAGAATGGTCCCGAAAAACCACTTGATGATTATCGACCACCACAAGATTCTCAAGGTCATGACTTTCACCATCCTAAATACAACAATTTTTTTTGACCATAAGATCAAAGGCAAATTGACTAGGCCCAAGTGAATCTTTGCTAGAGGAGTCCTTAACAAATAACTACTAAAAACCAAAAAGAAAAAGAAAAGGAAAAATTGACTCAAACCCTTAAGAAGGTTATCATGCCATCTATCATTGGGAAGAGCCACCCGGTTCACACAACACTCCACCTTTGGAAAGAACCGTGGAATTAAGAAAACCAAAGGCTTGTTGCAAACTCCGAAAACCAAAAAAACTACGAATCACAAATAAGAAGCTAAAAACAAAAAAAATTGCAAAAAATATAATGAATATATATAAGAGGGGATTTGAATATACAACGGATGGGATGAATATATATAATGAGATGTAACTTTATATACAGACCCAAAGGGAAATCAAAATGCGATAAATGTAATGAAATATCAGAATTATATACAGACCAAAGATAAAAAGATAAAGAGAGCATAAAAATGTTAAATATATACAATCATCCAAAATGTAGGGCCCACCCCTTCAAATGAAAGCTGGCATTGTCCCCAATGCTAACTAGTCCAAATAAAGCATCAAAAATAAGAGGGAAAGGATATAGAAGACTCCCTAAGGCCTGTCTGTCTGCATAGGGTCATGTGTGGTCCCTGGGTCCTCTGTGTGCTCGGGAACCTCATACTAGTTCCCAGTGGTCTGCTGTTCTACTACTGGGACCTGGGCCTCCGGTAGGTCCGCCAACTGGATAATGGCATCATCGGCTCTAGGAATCATCCTCCTCCTCTTCGGAGGCATGTGTGACTGCTCCGATTGTGTATGAGCTACTGGTACTGGGTCCTCAAGCAATAAGTCTAAAGGCAGCTGATCTACCTTCAGTCTGTTAACATCTACACGTAGCTCCTTCACGGACTCCTTGGAGGCCCGTGTCTTTCTTAGCTTCTTGTGCTCCAGAGCAAGCTCCTTGAGAGCCTTGCTACATGAATCAACTGCCTTTAAAAGTGCAGCCTGAGTTTCGAGGATCTTCTTCTGGTTGTCAAGTGTCTCCTTGAGCGCATCCTCAATCGAATGTGAAACCTACGGAGCTGGATGAGCCAACTAAGCCTCTATAGTGGTGGTCAAGGTGGACAACTTGGATGAGGCAGTCTGCATCCAGTTCTTGATGCTAATAAGGACCTGGCTCAGTTAGTGAGCAGTAATAGGATGGGCCCGGGAAGATGGGATCTTCGGGCCTGTTGATGTGGATGGACCAGGAGGAGTGGTTGTGAATGTAGATGGACCAGGAAGGATATATGTGGGAGTGAAGGTAGGCTCAGCAGGGGCTAATACCACAACTGGCTCCTCAGACTGGCCAGTTGGGGCAGTAGCAGAAGCTTTGAAGTTCTTTCTTTTGGGGTTGTCATACCCCTGCATGTTGTAGCAGGAAAATGGGGCTTTCGCCTTGACCTTGATGTCATAGGGCCTCTTGTCCACCTTCAATTCTCGGAAGTACATTTTGAGGGTGCTGGGGAAAGGATAGTTTCGATCATGCTCGGCGCCCACTATAAAAATGATACGGGATATCGCATTGCCCACGTTGATGGGGTACCCTGCCATAATAGAAGCCACTAACACAACCCGGGAAAGAGGAAGGGTGTTTTCATGTGTCGTGGGGTATAACCTGCTACACATAAAGGTTTCCCATTCTCGTGCTTCAAAGTTTAAGGTCCATCTCAAGATTTTGGCTCCAGCGGTCAACCAGTCGGGGGTGGTACCTGGGATTGCCAGGTACTGTGCTAGCCAGGGGCGAACCTCCTCACCCATCTCCATCTTCGCCATGTACAAGGTCACATCCTCCTCATTGAAGCCCAGGTATTCGTCGAGGTACTTCTGTTCAAGCAACACTATTAGATTCCAAACCTTGGGCACTTTGGAGGCCTTTTTGATGTGGGTTACATTGCAATAGAACTTTTTGACCATGTGTTCGTTGGCATCCACACACTCATCAAGAAAATGTTCCCAGCCCACTCTAGTCCTAAATTATCTTTGCATATTGGGGTTGTGGGGTAAAAGGTCTCTATCAATGAAGCTCCTCTCCGGAATCAAGTTTCTTACCGGCCACCACTCCCTAAATTTATGGTACGCCACCTCAATCACGAACCTATCTGCCAAACCTCTGGCTTTCTCATTCTATCTACACCCCTAACCCATGGTTCACCTCCTTCAGCTACCTCCTCATCTTTCTCCACTTCCTCCTCTTTGTCTCCTCTACCCTCTCCGGATAAGGAAGCTGTGGGAGAGGTGGAGTAATCCCCACTACTTGTTGCTGATCCCTCAGACGACTTAGAATCCATATTTGTTGGAGCTTGGGCAGTGGGTAATGGTGGAGGAGTGTCTCTTAGCCTAGGTCTCTCCGGCCAGTCTTCTATGTACTCTGGTACGGAGTCTGAAAATATTTCACGTGATAGCTCATACTCACTCCTCGAGGAATGTGAAGTAGCTCTGTCAGCAACTTTGATCAGCTTTCTTGTCTTTTTAATGTTTTCCTAAGCTTGGGGAGTGAGTCTTATCATTTTTTTTTTCCTCCCCGGGAGTATTCACCTTTGCCGGGTTGTTTAGATCCTTTGCCCTATTGTTTTACCATTGTCTGATAACACAGTTCAATTAGCTTGTTAGTATCAATGTAATCAGTTAAGAACAATGTTTTAGAAGCAAGAAAGAAAAAGTTGCAGACAGGTTGCAGAAGTTGCCCAGTGCGGACCGCACAAAATGGTAGTGCGACCACACTGGGGCCACCGCAGACCACACAAAAACAACCGCTGTCTGCACAGGTGTGGGGTTCAAAAACACAACCTCTGAATCTAAGCAGTGCGGACCTCACAAAAGCAATTGCGGCCGCACTGGGGCTAGTGCTCACCGCACAGAATCAACTGCGGTCCGCACTATCCAAAGTTAAACTTCTCAGAATTCATCAGTGCAGTCCGCACAAAATGGTACCGTGGACCGCTTTGGGGCACCGCGGACCACACAGAATTGATCGCGGTCTGCACAGGGTGCCCAAATTTGGCACTAAACATGGATTCAAGGAATTTTTCTTTTAAGTCCAATTTTTCACCTAATTAGTGTCTCTAAATGATTGCCCAGTCCATTATACTAACTAAGTCCACAAGAATCAAGATTTAACTATTCTAACCTAATCAATTAAGGAAATACGGGAAGGAGAAGAACTAAAATCTAAGAAAAAAAACAAAAATTAATTGAAATTACAAAATTAAACAAGTAAAAGGTAGATTATGGTACCAGATTGTGAGATGAATTGAAGCAAATAAGTTCCAAGAGTAATTACGAGCAAGTAGGGGAGTGAACGGTGTTTTTCTTAGGTCTGAGAGGCAAAAGTGCGAAAAGAGTAAAAGGAGGCCCGCAGGGTCTATTTATAGAGAAAACTCTAGGGACTATTTTCACCTACCAATGCGGACCGCACAAAATGGACCGCGGTCCGCACTGGGCTATTTTGTTCAATGCTCAACTTAGTAACCCACCGCGGTCCGCACAAAATGGATCGCGGCCACGGTGTTCCACCGCAGACCGCACCAAATCAATTGCGATCGCGATGGCAAACTTCAGAGAGTACTCTCATCACCCTTTACCAGTGCGGTCCGCATAAAATGGTAGTGCGGCCACATTGGAAACTTTAGAGACCTGTGCATTTTTTCAATTATGTCCTGCACTGCATCAACTCAATCCTATAACATCTCACAACCAGTTAGCCCAAAAATCAATCCTACACTACAATGAAAATGAAATAAAAACAAGAATGAAAAACACATGGGTTGCCTCACAAGAAGCGCCTGATATCGCGGCACGACGCGTGTTACCATCCAATCATTTGAAATGAACAATAGCCACTACATGGCTATTATCAAACTTCCCAAGATAATGCTTGACCCGTTGCCTATTAACTCCGAAGACTTCACCATTTTTGTTTTTCAAATCAAGAGCACCAAACGGGGTCACACACACTACTTCAAATGGTCCGCTCTACTTTGCTTTTAGCTTACCCCTAAACAACCGCAGCCGAGAGTTGAATAAGAGCACCAAATCACCCACTATAAACTCCTTTCCACGAGCATATTTGTCATGAAAGTATTTCATCTTGTCCTTGTACAAGGATGAACTGGAGTATGCTTGGAACCAAAATTCATCAAATTCATTTAATTGCTCAACCCGAAGATTTGCAGCTACATCCCACTCAAGATTCAACTTCTTCAAGGCCCACATGGCCTTATGCTCCAGCTCCACTGGTAAATGACATGATTTTCCAAACACTAATCGGTATGGATACATACCAATTGGATTCTTGTAAGCGGTCTGGTAAGCCCATAGAGCATCATCTAACTTGTTAGACCAATCAGTCCCATTTGCATTGATAGTTTTGAACAAAATGCTCTTGATCTCTCTGTAGGAAACTTCAACCTGGCCACTTGCTTGAGGATGATAAGGCATAGACACTTTATGGTTGACACCACACTTGGAAAGCAAGGCATCAAAAGCTCTATTACAAAAATACGATCCTCCATCACTAATAATTGCCCGAGGCGTATCAAACCTTGTAAAAATGCTCTTCTTGAGAAATGCAACCATACTTTGGGCCTCATTGTTGGGTAAAGCCACGACTTCAACCCACTTTGAAACATAATCCACCACCACGAGAATGTAAGTGTTCCCACAAGAGCTAACAAATGGGCCCATGAAATCAATGCCCCATACACAACAATATCAACCTCAAGGATGATATTGAGAGGCATCTCATCTTTTTTTGAAATTCTCGCATCTCTTCACAAAATCACCCGCATCTTTGAAAAAAGTTGGCCAATAAAACCCAAAACTAAGAACTTTAGAAGCCGTCTTCGCCCCGCCATGATGGCCACCATAGGGGGAGGAATGACAAGCCTCCAAAATACTCAATTGCTCTTCCTCTGGGACACACCTTTGGATCACACCATCCGTGCAAATCTTGAACAAGTACGGCTCATCCTAGTAGAAATCCAAACTATCCCGCTTGAGCTTCTTCCTTTGGTTAGAAGAGAGCTCACACGGGATTACTTCGACCAGAAGGTAATTAGCAACATCGGCAAACCATGGCATATCATTCATTCACACCGAAAAGAGTTGTTCGTCGGGAAATGAATCATTGATATCTAGGCCATCACATGGCCTTCCTTCCTCTTCCAAGTGGGACAAATGGTCCGCAAATTGGTTCTTACTACCCTTCCGGTCCACAATTTCTAGATCAAACTCTTGAATTAGTAACACCCATCGCATTAACCTTGCCTTGGAGTCTTTCTTTGTCATTAAGTAGCTAAGGGCGGCATGATCGGTGTGCACTATGACTTTAGCTCCCATAAGATACGACCAAAATTTTTCCATAGCAAACACAATAGCCAAAAGTTCCTTTTTGGTCACCTTGTAGTTCAATTGACCGTCATTCATTATCTTGCTAGCATAGTACACCGGATGAAATATTTTGTTCACACGTTGACCTAACACTGCTCCAACCACAACATCGCTAGCATTACACATGAGCTCAAAGGGCAAGCTCCAATTAGGCGCGGTAATGATAGGAGTGGTGGTCAACTTATGATTGAGAAGTTCAAAGGCCTCCATGCATTTCTTATCAAACACGAACTTAGCATCTTTCTCTAGCAACTTGCACAAGGGATTAACTACCTTCGAAAAATATTTAATGAACCTCCGGTAGAACCCCGGGTGCCCATTCTAACTCCCTTGACGGTGGTAGGGGTAGGGAGCCTTGAAATCACATCAATCTTTGCTTTATCAACCTCAATACCATGTTTCAAATTTTATGCCCAATTCCTTCTTCCACCATAAAGTGGCATTTCTCCCAATTGAGAACAAGATTGGTTTCTTCACACCGAGCCAAAACTCTATCAAGGTTCTTCAAACATGAATCAAATGAATCCACCACAACACTAAAATCATCCATAAATACCTCCAAAATATCTTCCACCATATCGGTGAAAATAGCCATCATGCATCGTTGGAAAGCCGCCGGGGCATTGCACAACCCGAACCACATCCGAGAGAAAGCAAACGTGCCATATGGACAAGTGAATGTGGTCTTCTTTTGGTCCTCCGGAGCGATCAAGATTTGATTATACCCCGAGTATCCATACAAAAAACAATAAAAGGCACGCCCCACAAGGATATCAAGCATTTGGTCAAGGAATGGCAAAGGGAAATGATCCTTGCGGGTCACCTTGTTCAACTTTCGGTAGTCCATGCATGCCCTCCATCCGGTAACCGTCTGAGTGGGAATAAGTTCATTGTTTTTGTTTGTCACCACAGTCATCCCACCCTTCTTTGGCACACATTTCATCGGAGAAGTCCACGAGCTATCGGAAATAGGGTACACGACCCCGACATCTAACCACTTTATCACTTCTTTCTTCACCACTTCTTATATTGCCTCATTCAATATTTTTTTATGCTCCAAGGAGGGTTTTGCATCATCCTCCAACATGATTTTATGCATGCAGAATGTGGGGCTTATTCCCTGAATGTCAGCCAAAGTCCATCCAATTGCCCTTTTCCACTTTTAAAGCACCGCCAATATGGCGTCAACCTGCAAGTTAGTAAGGCAAGAAGAAAGAATAACTTGTAAAGTAGAATTTGAGCCCAAGAACTCATACCTAAAGTGTGGAGGAAGTGGTTTCAACTCCAACACCGGTGGCTCCTCAATTGATGGTCTGGTTGGTGGAGTTTTTCGGTTTTCAAGATCCAAAGACAATTTTCTAGGCTCATAGGAATAAGAGCCTATCCCATGTAAGGAATTCACGCACTCCACTCTACTTGCTTCATCATTGACATCAAGATTTAATATCACGGCCTCAATGGGATCCTCCATATTGATCATAGCACTGGTGTCATCCACAATCACAGCTGTGACGAGGTCAACAAATGAGCACACCTCGGTTTATTGGGTTGCTTCATAGACTTGCACATATGAAAGATAACTTTTTCATCACCCACCCGAAAGGTGAGTTCCCCTGCTTCCACATCTACCAATTCCTTCCCCGTAGCAAAGAAAGGTCTACCCAAGATAACAGGAACTTTGTAGTCTACCTCACAATCCAAAATCACAAAGTTCGCTGGCAAGATAAATTTGTCCACCCGGACAAGCACATCATCAATAATACCCAAAGGTCTCTTCATCAATCTATCCACCATTTGTAACCTCATGGAAGTTGGTCTAGGTTTCCCAATACCCAAAGTCTTGAAAACTGAGTAAGGCATCAAATTGATACTAGCTCTCAAGTCATATAAAGCTTTGGCAAAATCTGCACTTCCAATGGTGCAAGGAATGGTGAAAGCACTGGGAATCTCTAACTTCAGGGACATTGAATGCACTATAGCACTAACTTGGTGAGTCATCTTTATAGTTTCACAATCCATAGAATGCTTCTTTGTGAACAAGTCTTTCATGAACTTTTCATAGCCCGGTATTTGTTCAAGGGCCTCCACCAAAGGCATATTAATGGACAAGCTCTTCATCATATCAATAAAATTTTTGAACTGATTATCATTTCTCTACTTTGCAAGCCTTTGAGGATAATGTGGAGGTGGCCTTGGAAAAGGAGCCTTGGCTTTTGGCACAACCGGCTCCGGTATTTCAATAAACGTGTTCCCTAGAAGGGTTCACAGCATCTTAAGTTTCCACCTCGGCCTCATTTATATAAATCCTCACTTCATTGTTCACATTGTCAACAACCATATCTTCAACTACCAAGGGAACTTTATCTTGTTGCAACTCAACATCATCATCCACAACTTGCTTTTGTTTCGAGGCATTCACATCACCACCTCTCCCACTTCGTGTTGTAACCGCCATGACATGATTGTTCCCACCCTTTGAGTTCACTACCGTATCCCTTGGTAGAGCACCCTTCGGGCGAGTATTCAATGATTGAGAGATTTGGCCTAATTGCACCTCCAAGTTTTTGATAGAGGTATTGTGGGAAGCCAACTGTGCATCTGAATCGGCATTCTTCTTCATCATTTGTTCGAACATCATTTCAATTCTACCCATATCATTACCTGAAGAACTAGGACCTTGAGAAGGAAAAGCGGGTGAATTGTTCAGTTGTTGGTACATTGGGGGCCTTTGAAAGCCTTGCCCCCGGTTTCCTTGGTTTCCATTATTCCATCCACCTTGATTATTGTTGCCACCCCAATTATTGTTATTAATATTCCAATTCCCTTGGTTGCCGTGATTGTTTTTCTGATAGCCCTAGTTGTTATTTTGGTTGTTGTTCCCCCAATTACCACTATTTTGTTGTTGATTACCTCACTTGCCACTGTTTTGTTGTTGATTGCCCCAATTGGCTTGAGGTCTCCACTGTTGTTGGTTTGAAGAGTTGCCCCGTTGGCCTTGAAAATTGTTCACATATTGTACCTCTTCATTTTGCTCATCATATCCATGATCACGCCCAACTATGCCTTCTAAAAGACAAAGCGGTCATTGCAAATATAATCCGGTTTTAAGTCCGGGGTCGAATCCTCAAGGAATTAACCTATTTATTACAACTCTTTGGCAATGTTATTATCAACTCAACCAATTTCTAGATGCAAGATTTTTTATCAATAAAGATTGGGTTTTTATTTAACTACTTCAAATAATATCAAAAACAACAATAAGCTAAAGTAAAGATAATTCAACGGTAAATAGGTCTAGGGCAGTAATTTCCCCAATTGCTAGCTTCGGTCTTGACTCTTTCGCTACAATCTCACCGTAATACTCTATGAGGATTGAGAACTATGGGTTATCGTAATTATCTCTTTATCAACTACAATAATTTACCAGAGCATTCTCTCGAACTACTCTAGTTGACAATATGTGCAGCTCTAAATTATCCCACCAAAGTTTCGTTATCTCTAAACCCACTTTTAAGTTCAAGTAATGAATCTCTTCAATTACCCAAAAGTGATGTTGTTCAACAACTGTCTAACCAAATATTCTTTCTAAAGCACTATGAGGTAATTGGACAAGATTAATCAAGGGCCCATTCAATTAATCACCATACAAAACGTAGTTGAACAATCATATAATAAATCCGGCTCAATTATAACAAGTTTAGGGATGGCAATGAGGCGGGGCGGGTTTGAGCTTAACCCACAAAATTTTTAACTCC
>MU708612.1:126234-176752 GCA_026770625.1 Nicotiana glauca | reverse complement strand
CCCGCATAATGCCAAACTCGCCCCGCCCCATTTTCCATCCCTAAACAAGTTGAGTCAAAACTTCAACCAACAATTGGTTCCATCAACCCAAGATAATTGTATAGCTACTCATAACAAAATAAGAGAAAACTACTAAATTGTTCATAATGTAAAATTGCAAGAAATAAAAGAGATAGAAAAACTCTAATGTTTGGTTGATCTTCTCACACCCTTGCCTCCAAAGTATTCTAAAAACAAGCTTAAAAACAATCTTGGGCGAGCTTCTAAAGCTTATAAGGGTTTGGCATAAGTTTCCCCAAAATTACACTTTGGTCCCCAGATTTTTTGGTGCGTGAATAGTGCACCGCGGTCGCGGTAGGCCGCGGTCAACTGCGGTGAGAGCTGACCATTCTGTTTTGCTTTTTAATCTGCCGCTGTCGCGGTGGACTTTTTGCCCAGGCCATTTCCTGCTTCTTTGTGCTCGGGTACTCTCGAGCAGGCATTTTCTTCACATTATTGCCTTCAAAATACTTCATTGTGCTTCCTCACTTATAGCCCGTTTGGCCAAGCTGCAAAAATCAGCTTATTTTGAGAAGCACTTTTTTTCAAAAGTGCTTTTCTCAAAAGTACATTTGGTGAGAAGCAGTTTGTGTTTGGTTTGAAAAGCACTTTTGAGCAGCAATTATTGTTTGGCCAAGCTGTTAAAAACTGCTTCTAAGTGTATTTTTCTCAAAAGTGCTTCTCAAAAAACTGCTTTTGGAGAGAAGCTACTTTTTATCTGCTTCTCCAAAACTACTTTTGCTTCTCCTTAAAAGCACTTTTTTTTCATTCCAGAAGCTTGGCCAAACACCTCAATTTTTAGCCAAAAGTGCTTTTGGCCAAAAAAAAGCACTCTTGGCCAAAAATAAGCTTGGCCAAACAGGCTATTAGACTATTCCCTGTGAAACAAAAGAATACTATTTAGAGTATTTTGTTGGCAATTTACCTATAAAACAACAACAAAGCATGGTAATATTAAGGTGTAAACATCGTCTATATAGCCTAGTATCAACACCCCACACTTAAATCATTGCTAGTCCTCGAGCAATCTACCACACTCAATCAAAGTGCCTTCCTTAAGCTTTTCCCTTAACTGTCACACCTCCTTTTTACCTACCACACCCCGTGAAGGGTCTAATAAAAAGAGTTTTTCTAATTAAAGGACAATCGAAACGGGATTCGTTTGTTAAGAGATTCAGAGTCGTCACTTGGGAGATTTATGGTGTCCCAAGTCACCGGTTTGAATCCCGAATCAAGGAAAGGGTTTGACTCTGTATTGTAGTCGCGAACCAGAAATCTGGGTAAGGAATTCTGTTAACCCGGGAGAAGGGGTTAGGCACTCCCGAGTTCCGTGGTTCTAGCACGGTCGCTCAACTGCTATATTCGGCTAAAATCTGACTTTAATACATGTTAAACCTATAGTGCAATTTTAAAATTATTACCGCTTTTAGTCAATTATTAAGAAAGTGAATGTCGTTTAAGAACATATTTTTTGATCACATCACATGAAATGCACCCGGATCCTGGACACATTCTTATTCAACATTTTGGAATTTGGATTTGGGTCGCATAAAATGAACATACGTATTTAAGAAGGTAAGATTATTAAAGAGCGCACCTAAAGTGGCTTGCGTATTATTATCTTTGCGGGAGGCCGTGAAATTCGCTAACGGCATGCCCCAAATTCTAAGCATTTTAATATAAGCATTTAATGAGGGCCCCCACAATTTATATGTTTTGTTCGGCGAGGCTCGTCTCATTTTATTATTTAAAGGCCATCCTAGAGCAAACTACAATTTTTCTATTTAAATTTGTCTCTAACGAATCCTAGTTACTTAGTCAATATTATTAGTCAACCGTTGATTAAGGAATTCGGGCTTCCAAAGCTCAAGTCTACACCTCAACAAGAGAGGAACCTCTTAATTCAGGTGCACCTCCTAGCTCGGGGAACCCAAACTTGGAATTATTTCAAATTGTGGATTGTGAATTTCAGAAGGATTGGGGAGGGTGTATCCTGTCATGGGCATGTGCGCGAGGCCCAAACTAAGATGAAGCTGCATCCAAACTATTACACAACTTAAATGGAATTGTCCGAACTTTGGCCCAAAAGAAGCCCAATTGGAACTGAGGGAAAATGTTCAGGGATAAGGACCTGGATATTTTATAGATAGCCGACATGGAGTCCATTGTGACAAAGAGGATGATCCAATTACAAATTATGCAAATCCTACAGCCCAGATTAATTCGTTTGAGCACTTACAAATTAATTGACAAACTTGGTTCAATAGACAGTGTTCAATTCGAGATTTTTTGAGCACTTATATTATCATCTAACCAAACAGGGACATTAAGTAAACACAGATATCTCGTCCTCCAATTCAAAGCATGAACTTATATTATATTTTTTAATTACAGTTCCACATGGACCCCTATCTTAACATTTGGAAAGAAGAATCAGTGAAGCTTATTGAAGATGTGACGTCACATACAATAGGAATTAACAGTACAAACTTGATAGCCTAATGGCCTAATTAACTTGAATTCTAATACAGTAGGTTTAGTTCATGATCTCTAATTGACACATGAGTATCATACATCGGATCTAAAAGAACTCAAGTCTGCCATTTCTTAGGGAAATTTACACAAAACACGAAAGGAAATGGAATTGGTTTGGGATTTTGACTAAACTACTTAAAACAGCTCAAAGCAATTTAAACAGTCCAAACAGTCCAAGTTATACAGCCTAAGATTTACATACATCCAAATCAACATTAAACTATACTAACGATTCCAGATTATTTAATATCCAGTCAAATGGCAGTCCAAACAGGAACAACTTATTCTGTTTCACTTCCAACTCAACAGTTACATCAACTCAAGTTCGAATATGTACCTGGAAATGGAACAAGGTAAAAGGAGCGAGAGTTAGCAATATAACAACAAGCAGCAGTGGGATTCAACAGCAAAGGATGGATTTTGGATTCACAACAACATCATACAGCCCAGGATTGAACAATAGAGGAATAACACCAATAAAATGACTATAATAGACTTGATTAGACCCAAATTGACATCGAATAAGCCAGTTTTAACTTGAAAATAACTCAGGAATTTCCAACAAGCCCCAACAATCAAACTTTAAGCAAAAGGATGCAAAATCAATTACTACAGCCTGAAATCGAACCAAAATCTGAATAGAACAATATTTTTTGATTTTTTTTAGCTTGGCTAATGTTTTTTTTTGTTTTTCTTTTTTGCAGATCTAAATCTAGGAGCTGAATGAGTTTTTTGAATTTCCAAGTCAAATCTCAACTAGTGGAATTTGTGAAAAGTGAGAGGGGAATTTTCAGAGGTTCAAAACTTGTGTTTCAAGGCATGAGAATGTCATTTTATAGGAAAACTTCAAGGGAGAAGCTTCTAGACTTCTCTCACAGTTTTCCCCCTTTTTTTATTTCAGATTTTACCCAAATAGTCCTTAGTTTACTGGTTTGTGACCCAAGTTACACCCCTAAGTTATGAAAATTCTGATTTGACACTCATCTAGAATGTTCTAGAGCTTCCAATTCAGTTATTTGAAGGATTCCATGCCCTTGAACTACCCCAATTACCCTAAGCTTATTCTGAATTTAACTAGTCTAACAGTTTAGCCCATTTTCAATACCCAAAATGCCCTTGAATACCCCTGAAACTACTGAACCAGCCTACCCAAACCCTTTTGCCTGAGTTAAAATTTAACTATAGCTAATCCTAAGCTAAGTTATTTAGCTATATCCAAACAAGTCCTAAAATCCAATCAAAGTGAAAATACCCTAGGGAAGCAGTAATATTCTAACAGTCCTGTGATCCATTATACTAAACTTATTTCAAACCTACATTAGACCTATTAATGAACTACTCTTGACAACTAATCAAAGTGAAACGATTAATCAACTAAAACTAGAATTGAACCTATCAACTTCCATTATAAAGCAACATCGATCTAATCATCAGAAATCTAAACTAAATTAAACACTAAACATGACTAATTCTTTATCTAATGACAAATTTATCAGTTAACAGAAATTCAAAAGACAATCCAAATAAGAACAATCTTCAATTATTAAACCTAGAAGATAAAACTGAATCCAAGCCCATTAATTACACCAAGCAAAAATAGAAAAACAAAAAGAAAAACTCCGAGGAACTCACTGGTATAAGTTTTGACCCACTCCAATAATATTCGATGACTATTGATGATGGATTCGTCATGAGAGGAATGAGGATGCCATGAGGTATGAATTTGAGGCCGAGTGGGTAAACTAGGGCTCTGCCGAAATCTTCGATTTGGTATTTGAAGATGCTGACAGCGATTCGATGAATAACAGCCATGGATTCGAGATGAGGAGAGTGAGGAGGTCTAGGGGTGTTATTTTGGTGGGATTTGGAGACAGGCTCCACCGTGCACGGTGGCGACGGCGCTAGGGTTTGACTTATTCGAGGTGTTAGGGTGAGATTTGGAGGGAATCAATGGTGGATATGGAACGGGGAGGCAAAGAAGAAGGGGTGGTGTAAGTTTCAGGGTCGTTGGACACCAGCTGCCGCCGTGAGGCGATTTTCCGGCGGCGGCGTGAGGCGGAGCCTGCGGAGACAATGAATACGAGGAAGAGAGACTAGTCTTTAGGGTTATGGACAAATTCAGACACTTTTATTAAATAACTGAGATCAAATCCTAGCCGTTGAATTAAATTAATGGATGGCCCAGATTGACTGACGACGAAACGACGCCGTTTTGGGTTAATAAAGGGCAGGTCGGGTTTGGGTCTTTTGGCCCGGACTAGGGATGATTTAATTTGGGCCATGCAACATAAACTGAAACTGGGTCAATTCGGGCAACCCTCTTCCTTTTTATTTTTGTTTTTCTCTTTTTATTTTCTTTTATTTATCTTTCTTTTCATTTTGTATTTTTATATATTTTTTGATTTCTTTAAAATGCAAGAAATAAAAGCCAAGACCTAATTTATTTCCCAAAACTAAACTAATTAATTCCTAAAATTGATTAAGATCTATTTCGCGACAAATTCAACAATTAACAACTAAAAATGCAAAAATGAACTATTTTTGTTATTTTCTTCATATTTTGTTCTAAAATAAATTAACCTCTACCTAATCCTAAAATATGAAATTAGATCCTAAATGCAAATATATTTTTGTATTTTTTATATGAATAAAAATGCATAGACAAAATGCAACAATTACCAGAAAATAACACAAAAATTCACAAAAATTGTAAAATAAAAAAAAATCATTTTGTTTGAATTTTTGGGAATAATTCATTTAGGGCAAAAATTACGTGCTCACAGCTGCCCCTCTTTGCTCGGGAACACACAGAGTTCTTGGGCAAAGATAAGTGAGCGGATACGAGCGATTTTTGCCCGTTCGAATACTCTGTGTGAAGCATTTTTGAAAACCGTCTGACCGCACCCTGCTTCAACGGGTTGCCTACATATCCTTGGCTAAAAGGAATCAGGTCAGTGTAGTTCGGGAAGGTTTGGTAGCTGGGACTATCAGGAGCTGTGATTTCACTGTTGTTACTGCTGCTACTGCTCGCTGATCTCCTTATTACACCGTGTTAAAATAAAAAGAAGCTAGCCTAAGCTATGATCTATGAATTACAAGAATAATCCTATCTATGTCTTCAAACTTGCTCTTGTGTTGCCTTGGACTTGTATTTTTTCGCTGGAATTCTTGCGTTGTTACCTTGAATTGTGATTGGCGATGTTTTGCCATTGCTCCGAATGATGCTTGACTGCTGATATGCCTATATTCTTCAGGCGGGCTCCAGGTTATTGAACTTGAAAAGTATTCCCTTGTTCTCCAGGTGGGCTCCTGATTGCTGAACTTGAACAGTATGCCCTTATTCTCCAGGTGGGCTCCTAATTGCAACAGACAAACGAAGAAAAATTTCCTGCCCCAGTTTGTTGGCTGGGCACATCATGTTATCCAATATCAAAACTTGAAAGCTAAAGTTTGAATTGTACTTCCCTTGTTTTCTAGGTGGGCGCCTGACTACTTGAAATGTATCCCCTTGTTCTCCAGGTGGGCGCCTCACTGCTGAAACTTGAAAGGTAAAATTAAATGTATTACCTTGTTCTCCAGGTGGGCGGCTGACTTCAACGAAATAGACAAACAAAGAAAATTTTCTGCCCCAGTTTGATGACTGTTGAAAAATTTGCATTGTACTTCCCTTATTTTCCAGATGGACGCCTGACTGCTGAACTTGAAATGTATTCCCTTGTTCTCCAGGTGGGCGCCTGACTTCAACAAAATAGATAAAACAAAGAATAATTCCCTGCCCCAGTTTGATGGCTGGGCGCATCATGTTGCCAAACATTATTGAAAACGAAATCCCTTATTCTCCAGGTGGGCGCCTGATTGCTGAAGCTTAAGATGTATTCCCTTGTTCTCCAGGTGGGCGCCTGACTTCGAAATATCAAACAAAGAAAATTTCTTGCCCCTGTCTCAACCAAAGAAAAATTGTTAATATAAAATGGTGGTTAGTTGCTGGCACTCTTGCTGAGTATGTCCTTGCTTCTTGGGCTTTGCTCCGACCTGCTTCCCTGGACTTGCCTTGAACCTCCTCGACTTCCTGACCGAATTTCAACCCCCTGACTTTGATGACCCAAGTGTTCTATCCCGTATTGTTGTTTTTGGGTTTCTGAACCCCTCTATCTAAAACTTCGCTTCTTCCCCACAATTATCTGATTAATCCACCGGTGAAACTTCCAACGGTCCTTTATGTCCTACTTCATCTTTGATATATTCTGGTCCTATTGTGCCTTGCAACTGGGAAGCTGATAGTTAGCCTTGACATCCTTCCTTTTGTTTTTGAATAGAACTGATACTGAAACATCTTATAGACAGACTTCAAGGGAATGAAATGCAATGACCTCAAAGGTTAAGGATAGAAAGACTCCGAAACGGATGATTTATAATAAAGAGAAGAGGATAGGACTTATCTGAGTGGAACGGCTGGTACCATTGATCGTGCCATGCATTTTAGATTAACCAGCCTAGTCTGTCCAACCAATCAACTTTTGATTACCACATTTATGGTTCCGGACTTTCATAACCTGACTTTCACCAAGACCCAAACCTTGCTCATCTTGCCATGTTTTGAGCAACTTTTAACCACAGACTTGTTTCATTTGCCCATCTAAAAACTCAACTTCGCCTTACGGTGCCCGCGAAGGTTTTCACCAGCAAGATTCTCTCATTTTTTATTTCTCTCAACTCACTTCGCCTTACGGTGCCCATGAGGGTTTTCACCAATAAAACTCTCTCATTTTTTATTTCTCTCAACTCACGTCGCCTTACGGTGCCCGTGAGGGTTTTCACCAATAAGACTCTCTCATTTTCATCATTTTCCTTCCGGTACCAAAGTGTTGCCCTTAACATGAATCACTTTACTTGCTCGCATTGGCACTTCTTGAAGATTGATCGGAAGGTCTTTCTTTGGACCGTAATGCAGGCTTTTGGATGGGTTTTAGAAAGAAGGGTATAGAGGCTCAAAATAATTCAACATGGGTTTAACATTACAACTTTTGGAATCAACCTTCTCACAACAACCACAACTTCTGCCCCAGTTTCTTTCTTGGAGACTTTTGGAACTTTGTTTTGGTGTGACTAAACCTCAAAGAGGCTGCCTACGTACCCTTTCGGGATCAAGTCAAACATAGTTCAGGTCATAAAATTACTTCGTTGTTGTGATCTTCCCTTTCTTCCACTTTTCTTTTCTTTCTTTTCATTTCATTTCTTTTCTTTTCTTTTCTTCATTTTCTTTTATCTTCTTTTTCTTTTCTTCTTTTTTTTCTTTTTTTTCTTGCTTTTCTTTTCTCTTTTCTTCTCTTTTCTTCTCTTTTCTTTTCTTTTTTTTCTTTTCATTTTCTTTTCTCTTTTTCTTTATTTTCTCTTCTCTTTTCCTCTCTTTTTCCTTTTCTTTTCTTTTGGACTATTCTTCTCGTTTCTCTGCTGATCTTCCTTTCTCGTGCTCCCGCGTTTTGTTATTGATTCCGAAAGAGGGGTACGAAAGAAAATAAAATAAGGCTCAAAAGGGGCAACAAAGGATAAAGTGTCTGGATAGCAGAACAAAATGCCTTCGTCATTTTAATCTCAAAATGTGCCAAATACAATTAAGTACAATTAGACAAAGAAATCATACATAGTATTGCTTGATCTGCATTAGAGTTTATAGCCATTTCCACACATTTTCCTTCCACATCTGTCAAATATAATGGGCCATTGGACAACACTCGGGTTACAATAAATGGCCCCTGCCAGTTGGGGGCGAACATTCCTTTTGCTTCAGCCCAATGAGGTAGGATATGCCTCAACACCAATTGCCCTACTTCAAACTTCCGCTGATGCACTTTCTTGTTATATGCTCTTGCCATTCTCTATTGGTACAACTGTCTGTGACATACTACTGCTAATCTCTTTTCATCGATCAAACTCAATTGTTCCAAGCGGGCCTTGACCCATTCAACATCGTCAATTTCCGCTTCGGCAATAATCCGAAGGGATGGTATTTCAACCTCTGCGGATATTACTGCCTCCGTACCGTATACCAATGCATAAGGAGTCGCCCCTACTGAAGTGCGAACAGTCGTGCGGTAGCCTAACATGGCGAATGGTAATTTCTCATGCCATTACCTGGACCCTTCCACCATTTTCCGAAGTATCTTCTTGATGTTCTTATTAGCGACTTCGACTGCCCCATTCACCTTAGGACGATATGGGGTGGAGTTACGGTGCGTGATCTTAAACTGCCGGCATGTCTCCGCCATCAGATGGCTGTTGAGGTTGGCACCATTATCTGCGATGATTACCTTCGAGATTCCGAACCGACAAATGATATTCGAATGCACAAAATCGACCACTGTCTTCTTGGTCACAGATTTGAAAGTTTTCGCCTCAACCCACTTAGTGAAATAATCGATGGCTAGAAAAGTAAACGTGTGCCCATTTGACGCCGCTGGCTTGATCGGCCCAATGACATCCATTCTCCAAGCAACGAAAGGCCATGGTGCCGACATGGTATGCAATTTGGACGGTAGGGAATGAATCAAATTCCCATGTACCTGACACTGATGACACTTGCGCACGAAACTGATGCAATCCCGTTCCATAGTAAGCCAGTAATAACCTGCTCGGAGAATCTACTTGGCCAATACATATCCACCATATGAGGTCCACAAACTCCCGCATGTACCTCAGTCATGATAACTGTAGCTTTCTTAGCATCCATGCATCTCAATAAGCCAAGATCTGGAGTTCTTTTGTACAACACTCCTCCACTAAAGAAAAATCCGCTTGCCAAGCGTCGAATCACTCTCTTTTGATCCCCTGTGGCCTGTGCGGGATACACTCCCATCCTGAGGTATTATTTGATATCATGGAGCCACGGTTCACCATCAAGTTCTTCTTCCACCATATTACAATAGGCATGCTGATCTCGGACCTGAATCTGTAATGGGTCCACATATGCCTTATCGGGATGATGCAACATTGACGCCAACGTAGCCAAAGTGTCGGCAACTTCGTTATGAATCCTTGGGATGTGCTTGAAATCTATTGATTGGAATTGTTGACAAAGTTCATGCAAACACAGCCGGTATGGTATGAGCTTTAAATCCCGTGTCTCCCATTCTCCCTGAATCTGGTGCACCAGAAGATCCGAGTCACCCATGACCAAGATTTCCTGGACACCCATGTCTATAGGCAACCTCAAACCCAAAATACATGCCTCGTATTCAGCCATGTTATTGGTGCAATAGAAATGANATCCTGGCTTCTCGACTTGTTCTAACTCCTCAACATGCATTGTCTCTTCATCAGGGAAGTATGTCTTCAAAGGTTCATATTCATCATCAACTGGGTTCTCGGCTAGATGATCAGCCACCGCTTGTGCCTTCATTGCGGTTCGGGTCACGTAGACAATATCAAATTCTGTGAGCAAGATTTGCCGCTTTGCGAGCCTCCCTGTGGGCATGGGCTTCTAAAAAATGTACTTCAACGGGTCCAACCGAGAGATGAGATAGGTGGTATATGATGACAAGTAATGTTTCAACTTCTGCGCTACCCAAGTTAAGGCACAACACGTCCTCTCAAGCTGAGTGTATTTCACCTCGTAAGATGTGAACTTCTTGCTGAGGTAGTAAATCGCCTACTCTTTCCTTCCTGTAACGTCATGCTGCCCCAGTACATAGCCAAAAGAGTTATCCAAAACTTTCAAATAAAGGATCAAGGGTCTTCCCGGCTCTGGCGGAACCAACACAGGTGGACTGGCCAAATACTCCTTGATCTTGTCAAATGCTGTCTGACATTCATCTGTCCATCTGACCGCAGCATCTTTCTTTAGCAGCTTAAAGATGGGCTCGCAAGTTGTTGTAAGTTGGGCAATGAACCTGCTGATATAATTCAACCTGCCAAGCAAACTCATCACTTCTTTCTTGCTTCTTGGCGGCGGTAATTCCTGAATGGCTTGGATTTTGGACGGGTCTAACTCAATACCGCGTCGACTTACCACGAACACCAACAACTTCCCCGATAGAACTCCAAATGCACACTTTGCTGGATTAAGTTTGAGGTTGTACCTGCGGAGCCTATGGAAAATCTTCCTCAAGTCCTTGACATGGTCACATTTCTTCCTCGACTTTATGATCACGTCATCTACATAGACTTCAATCTCCCGATGTATCATGTCATGGAACATGGTGGTCATCGCCCTCATGTATGTTGCCCCTGCGTTCTTCAACCCAAATGGCGTGACCCTATAACAATATGTCCCCCAAGGTGTGATGAATGTCGTCTTTTCCGCATAATCCTCATCCATCAAAATATGGTGATAGCCCGCATAACAATCCACGAAGGAACCAATCTCATGTTTAGCACAATTATCAATCAATATGTGGATGTTTGGTAGTGGGAAGTTGTCTTTTGGACTCGCCTTATTGAGATCACGATAATCAACACACACTCTGGTCTTTCCATCCTTCTTTGGCACAGGCACAACATTAGCTAACCAGGTAGGATACCGGGTGACCCAGATGACCTTCGCGTTAAACTGCTTGGTGACCTCTTCTTTGATTTTCACACTGATATCTGTTTTAAATTTCCTCAGCTTCTACTTGACAGGAGGGCATGCTGGGTCGGTGGGCAATTTGTGGACCACCAAATCAGTACTTAAACCCAGCATATCATCATATGACCACACAAAAATATCTTTGTACTCAAGCAAAGTTTTGATTATCTCTGCTCTGAGCGGAGGCTCCAAATGGACACTTATTTTTGTTTCCCGTACATTCTCCTGATCCCCTAAATTGATTGCCTCTGTGTCGTTAAGATTAGGTTTGAGTTTTTCTTCAAATTGGCTTAATTCTTTACTGATTTCTTCAAAGGCTTCCTCATCATCATATTCTACCTCATCATCACACTCAATTTATTATATTATTATTATTTCGGATTTAGATTGGTGATCAAGACTAGGCCGAAGACTCCTCATGCATGACGCATCAGCGAAACCAACATAAAAGGGACTGTACAAGAAAGAAAAGAAAGGCAAAATAAAGGCTATCAGGAATGAAAAAGGAAGGAAATTGCATTTCATTAAAATTGTAAGATAACAAGGTTTAACTCATCCAAACGGACGGAACATAGCGTCCGAATTACAACCTTGGAAATAATCCAGGTTAAACTGAAAGGAAAATCAAAACTAACTACCATGACTCCCTTCGGGTAGGAAGAGGAGTAGCTTCCCAATTATTAAGCTTTGTATGGGGCCCCACGAACTGGACATCTGCCTTGCTCGGACCTTCTCCTGCCTCCACCACATTCACCTCGTCAAACAGCTTCTCAAACCTCTCAATCAGCTCCTTGTCGGGTTCCACCACCACAGAATTAGGCATTACCGTTGCTGGGCGCTGCTTAGTACCAGGCCGGACAAAGGAACGGGAAAGGCGGGGTATGGGTTTTGGAAGGGTCCATGCTCTCTTTTTCATCTTCTTAGCTCGCCTTATGTCAGCAGCAATGGGCTTGAAGCCTAA
Source organism: Nicotiana glauca (assembly GCA_026770625.1). Lineage (NCBI taxonomy): Eukaryota > Viridiplantae > Streptophyta > Magnoliopsida > Solanales > Solanaceae > Nicotiana > Nicotiana glauca. Next base: position 164,654 of record MU708612.1, on the reverse strand, counting down.
CCCAAAAGTAACCAGGTTTCCAGGAAGAGATACCGGCTATATGATTCCTTGCAACGAAGCACCCAAGCCTTTTCCAGGTAAGAATCCATTCTTTATCATTTCCGAAGCCACCATGACAGATGCAACAGCTACCCTGGGCACAGGAATACACTCTCCTTCCGGGAGTTTTACAACTGATACTATATCCAAGACTTGGTAAACCCATGGACTTTTGTCGTCCTAAGCTTCGTCGAAAGGCATAATGGTATTACACGAACTATCTTCCCCATGCACCACAATTTCCTGCCGGTCCCACTCTAATTTGACCATCTGATGCAAAGTAGACGACACTGCTTTTGCTGCATGAATCCAAGGTCGGCCTAACAAGAGATTGTAAGAAATAGCCACGTTGAGCATTTGGAACTCCATAGTAAATTCAACTGGTCCTATCGTTAGTTCCAACACAATATCCCCGACTGTATCCTTTCCTCCTCCATCAAATCCCCGCACGCAAATGCTATTCTTGTGGATCCTCTCATTGTCCATTTTTAACTTTTCCAGCGTGGAGAGAGGGCAAATGTTTGCACTGGACCCGTTGTCAATCAGCACCCGGGTAACCACAGAATCTTCGCATTTCACTGTGAGGTAGAGTGCTCTATTATGCTCAGTGCCCTCCAAAGGCAGCTCGTCATCGGAAAATGTAACCATGTTGACCTTGAAAATCTTATTTGCTATTTTCTCTAGATGATTCACAGAGATCTTATCAGGAACATGGGCTTCATTCAGAATCTTCATCAACGCCCGACGGTGCTCGTCCGAATGGATCAATAAGGATAGCAATGAGATCTGTGCCGGAGTGTTTCTCAACTGCTCTACAATGGAATAATCTTATGCCTTCATCTTTTTCAAGAATTATTCTGCTTCTTCTTCAGTTACGACCCTTTTTACCAGTGCTAGATTATCTTTGGCTGCCTTAACTTTTCTCAGTTCCTCAGGGGTAAAGCATCTCCCTGAACGAGTAAGCCCCTAGGTTTCACAAACTTCTTCTTTAACTTCCTTCCCTTTGTACGTCACAATCACTTGGCCGTAATTCCATGGGATGGCCTTTTTACTGACTATTGGTAACTGAGTCACTGGATTAATGATAACCGGCTCCGTGTGAGCCCCTTTCACGATTACAACGGGATTGACAACTGCTCCTGGTACCATCACTTTGACTGGCTCTTCTTTTACTGCATCACTGTTCAACGACTCCTTCTTTATCACCCCCACTGGTTTTCTAACTGTCTCTCCTTCCTTGATCAATTCTCTTCCACTGGGTGGTTTCTCATGTGACCTGTCTTCACTGGCCTTGATCATCATCACGGTTTGGGACGACTTCTTATATTCCCCCTTTTGCACTAACTCAATCATATGAGTCTCATGATGGGTTGGCAATGGATTCTGAGTGATGTTAGGCATCTCTGGAGCCTGCACCTCGATTCGGCGAGTATCAATGAGCTTCTGGATGGCCGTCTTCAAATGCCAGCATTTCTCTGTATCATGCCCTGGGGTACCCGAGCAGTACTTGCAACTCACTGAGTGGTCCAGGTTCCTTGGGGGAGGATTTGGCACTTTGGGTTCAATCGGACTTAACATGCCCAGTTGTCTCAATCTATGGTATATGCTGGTGTAAGATTCTCCCAACGGAGTGAAGGTCTTCTTCTTCTGTAGCCTATAATTTTTGGAAACGAGGTTAGGTCGAAAATCGGGTCCAGTAGGGTTTCTGTAGGCTCTCGGGGGTGGATAGGTGTTTTGAGTATGGTAAGTAGTTTGTGGGGTGGGTGCACGCCATGGCGCCTGAGGTTGGGGGTATGTTTGGGCATGGTGGACAGAAAAATGGGGGATGGGAGGCGGGTAGTGGTGTTGCGGTGGGCCATATGGGGTGTGTGGGTAGGTTTAAGGATGAGGGCGCGGTTGGTGATAATATGGTGATGGACTCCTGGACCAAGCTCTTGATTCCACTACTGTAACATCTTCTTTCTTTTTCTTTCCCAATGCCCCTCCAGTGCCGCTATGGATAGCCTGGGTAGTTGCTTTAATCGCCGAGTAGCTCATAATTTTGTTGGTCTTGAGACCCTCTTCCACCATACTTCCCATTTTCACTACCTCGTTAAAAGTTTTTCCAACTGCCGACACCAGATGACCATAATAATTAGGCTCCAAAGTTGCAGAAAATAATCGACCATCTCGCTTTCCTTCATTGGAGGATCAACTCTTGCGGCCTGTTCTCTCCACCGAAAATCGTACTCTCTGAAACTTTCCCCCAGATTCTTCTCAATTTTGGTCAGTGATAGCCGGTCCGGGACAATCTCAAGATTATATTGAAAGTGGCCTGCAAATGCCTGGGCCAAATCATCCCAGGTGTACCATCGGGCATGCTCTTGCCGCGTATACCATTCTAAAGCAGCACCACTGAGACTTTGACTAAAGTATGCCATTAATAACTCATCCCTTCCTCCAGCACCTCTCATCTTACTGCAAAATCCCCTTAAATGGGCTACTGGGTCACCATGTCCGTCATACAGATCAAACTTGGTTAATTTGAATCCTGCAGGCAACTGGACGTCAGGAAACAAGCACAAGTCCTTATAGGCCACACTGATTTGTCCTCCTAAACCTTGCATATTTCTGAATGATTGCTCTAACCTTTTCACCTTTCGTATCATCTCCTCCTGCTCAGGGTTTTTGGGAGGCTTCTCTTCTTCAGCTGAGATATCAAAACGGGGAGTGAAGGATTATGGTTCTGGCGGTTTGAAGGTAGGTTCAAGTGGGTAATAGTGGGTTTCCTGGGTTTAGAACAGGGCTTCGCTAGAAGATCTCTGTAATGCGGCGGGTGGAGGAGCCACAAACACGGGAGTGGTTTGAGGTGGAGGGCATGGGATTTGTTTGGGTGGTGGAGGTGGTGGTGTTTGGGAAGTAGTTGCGTAGTATTGCTGGTAGGTAGGGTAGGCCGGAGAGGAATTCACTGTAGGAGAATCTTGTGGCTGAGCTAATGGTGGGATGTAGGCAGGGTTAGCAGGGTAGGCTGGTAGTGGGTGTCCCTTTTCCCAAGCCTGGTACATTTCGGCCATTTGTTGTTTCAATTTATACATTTCCTCCTTCATTGCATTGACATCCACAACTTCTTCCTCCCTAGACGGGTCGACGATGCTTGCTTTTAACTCTTGGTTGACCATTTTTGATGTATCCTTAGAGCGGGTGTTATATGGGTGGGTTGCCAGAATGCCAGTCAACTGAACCACTTGCCTGGACTCATCATAAACAACAACGTTGTTAGCGGTTAGGGCATTGACAAATAGATAACCGCATATTTGGGGTATGAATGCACCTAGACAGTTAACAGTTTCTATTATGCATTTGCTCGACTGTTTGCGTCATCCCGGCTTTTCCCTTATTTCCAATTGTAAATTTCCTCTTTCTTTGTTTTTCTTTTTTTGTTTTTCCTCTTCGCTCTTGTCTTTGTTTTTCTTTTGGTTACGGTCGAATCCTATGGAGATTGCCAAGCGTAGTTCTTAACATAAGTTCAAAATTAAATGCAAGAAATAAAGAAACAGTTTTGGGGAATTTTCAAATTTTCATTAATGACAACTGCAATTACAAAAACTACTAGACTATTTGTTTTTTCTTTTTTTTTTCAAAAGGAAAATACAGACAGACTCAAAAAATGAAATACAGACTCGACTAATCTAGGAGTACATCAAAGCTTCAAATCCTAGGGCCCGCGGGGCATCATTCGGCATCGCCGCGGGCCTGCGTGCAATACCCCTCTACAACTGCTCCAAATCATGCATTACCTGTCGAACAAATATCATCACTGACGCAAAGAAAGTGGTACGACCCATTCGTTCACCGTCCTGGCACCTCTTAACAATATAGTGGGCAACGTTTCTGGTCCTTTCCCTGATTCGGCCCTTTTCTTTGAGGAGTCGGCTTATTTGTTAGGTACGAGCCTCTAGCACATGAGAGTCCTGGAGGTAAAGGTCTTGTAGCAATATTATTTCCCTTTGCATCTCGGCGATCAACTCATAGCAACGATCCCTCTCGGCCTGAAACTCTTTGTCTCGCCGAGCTGCCTTTTCTTCTAGAGTATTCATTTTTCTCCTCATATTGGTGATGGTTCCCTCGTAGTCTCTCTTCAATTGTTGTACAAACCAGGCTCTTTTCGCAGTCTTCTTGGCCCAATGTGCTCGAAGTCTTGCCATGTTCCCCTCGGATTTTTCTAATTCTTCTTGGCAGTCCAAGACTTGTCTCTTTAATCCTTTGATCAACCTTTCATCAGATAGACTTCTTTCTTGGTTCCTGGCATCTATTTTCATTTGCTTAATTTGGGCTTTGAGTGCTTCGTTCTCCTGGGCTAACTTCTTTTTATCTCCTTCATCGGCTGCAGCCTGTATACTCTTGTCGAATTGGAGGTCTCGGACCTGTTGCTCCAACTGTCCTATTCTAGCTCGGTACTCCTTTTCCTTGGCTTGCCAATCCCATTGAACCTGGACCCCATCGGTGAATTACTGCACGTGTGGCCTTTTGGTGGGTCTCTCTGGGATTTGAAATCTTTTGCCAAACCATGTCAGATACTTGGGATCTACCTCTCCTCTAGCTTGGTCCTGTATTATGGTTTTAGGCTAGAGGAACCGGCACTCATTCCATATCTTTCGGATTCTGCCTTCAGGAAATGTAGCCTTCGGGCCTAACTAAATGACTTGCTCACTTAGGTCTTCATCATTATGCACTGTCTGGAATCTCCCAAGTTGTCGCAAAACCCGGTAAGGAGCGTAAGGCTGTATGCTTCGGATACCCATCAAAAGAATATAGGGGACCTCTGCTGATGTGTATACGGCTTCAGTAGCAGGGAGCCACCCATAAGCCCATTCAACCTTATCTGCGGTCAGGGATCTTAAGCATGAAGACCAGGCCTCAATACCTTCAGGGAACTCAATACGTGTCATCCGAGTCCCGAACTCTGCAATACAACTCAACCCGGTTAAACCGTAGTTCATATAGCCTGTGCAGTGACAGAGGTGTTCTTGCATCCACAACTGTAGGAGCAAATTGCAACCTTGAAATAATTTCCCGCCTTCCAGACATTGGTCAAAGCTCGGTACATTTCTGCTATGATCAGAGGAACCACTGTGCTAGTAGGTTTTTCAATGGCAACATCTATCATCCCTACAAGGCCGAGGTCTATGTGACCACCTCCTCTCGGACAAACCACCACTCCCAGAAAGGCTACCATAAAGGCTAATCCCCGTCGAGCTTCCCGTTTTTCTTTATTTTTGGCGTGTGTCAAGCCGGTGTTGGGTTCCTCGAGACCTTTTGGGTTACCATATCGGTGATATAGGAAATGCAATGTGCAACACCCTTCTGCCAGATGCGGGTCTTGAATATCCCGACTGATGTTCAACAAATCCAAAAACCTATGGAGGGTTACCGGTCGTGGGGCCAGTGCGTATCTACCTCAAAAGTTCCCGTTGAGACCCGCGTATCCCGCAATCTCTTCTAATGTAGGTGTGAGTTCAAAATCTGAAAACCAGAATACATTACGGGTCACGTCCCAAAATGGTATTAGTGCCTCAATGATATCCTTCCTCGGTTTGATGTTTAGTAAATCAACTAGGCCGCCAAAAATCTTGACAACAGTCTCTCTGCTTCCTTTTCCTAGATCATGCCTCAACATACGGAGTTTCAAGGGGATCTCACTCAGGACTGAGAAGATTTCGATGTTACTTGAAGTCATCCTACACATTTATTTGAAAAGGGTTTATTTTGAAAAATGGCTATTTTTGCAAAATGATTCTTTATTTAGAAAGCAAGGACTTGGTTTTGCGAATACGACTCTTCAGCACTTCTGGGAGGAAGATTTTAAGGTTGTGCTCGCAAACCATTAAAAACGACTCAGGGTGGCTGTTCTTGCAAAACGGCCTTCTGGCGTCTTTTCGGGGACATTCAGCTTATTTTAGTCAAGAATTGAATCACCCGACTTATTGGATAAAAATTAAAATTTTAGTATTTTGGCTATTTGCAAAAGGGGTGGTTGGACCTGAGGAGGGTTGCCTACGTATCTCACATCCGGGGAGAATCAAACCAGCGTAGTTCGGGCGGATTCGCCAAAAATCAAAACTATTTTGAACAATAAATGTCTGTCTATTTTTCAAATCTTTTTCTTTTTTTCTTTGTTGTTTTCCATTTTTCAAAAATTCGGCAGCATTTCGATGCTATTTGGGCATTGTTTTTTTCAAATGGTCACCCTCACTTAGTCCTAACACTGCTTATTTTTTCCTCAATTTTCACTCATTTAGACAAGCCGGTCAACATGCAAAACCGAGCAAATAAATGCGCAAGTAAGCACGTAAGATGCATTAGGATGGTCAATTCATTTCAGGTCACCTGTCCTAGACGGACCCAACCCCTGTGTTGAGTCCCCTAAGTAAAATGCACATGATGCAAACAAACGTCCTATTAGGGATCCGGCATGAGTTTTTGTTCTTCTAGGTTTAGACCCTAGGTTTATTGGTCTAGACCTGGATTACCCGAGCGAACAACTCGAGCCGAGGGGGAGGCAGCGTACCGGGGATACAGAAGCTCCGCCGGCTTTGCAACTTATCCAACCTCGTTCTAAATTGGGAAAGGCTCTAAAAAGAAGAGAAGCTACATGAAATGCACCCTTCTCCATGATGTAGAAGACTCAGAAAGGGGAAGGGATTCGCGATAGTTTATATACAATTCAACAAATATAAAAGCGGTAAAACATTTAGCACATATAGCATGGAACATGTAGGAAAATCAGATAAAGCCAAATAGAACAATTTAACTGAGCTAGAATTCTGAACCCTGAATAAAAGTTCTTGGTCCTTATCCCCAGCAAAGTCGCCAGAGCTGTCACACCTCCTTTTTACCTACCACACCCCGTGAAGGGTATAATAAAAGGAGTTTTTCTAATTAAAGGACAATCGAAACGGGATTCGTTTGTTAAGAGATTCAGAGTCGCCACTTGGGAGATTTATGGTGCCTCAAGTCACTAGTTTGAATCCCGAATCGAGGAAAGTATTTGACTCTGTATTACAGTCGCGAACCAGAAATCTGGGTAAGGAATTCTGTTAACCCGGGAGAAGGGGTTAGGAACTCCCGAGTTCCATGGTTCTAGCACGGTCGCTCAACTGCTATATTCGGCTAAAATCTGACTTTAATACACGTTAAACCTATAGTGCAATTTTAAAATTATTACCGCTTTTAGTCAATTATTAAGAAAGTGAACGTCGTTTAAGAACGTGTTTTTATATCACGTCACATGAAATGCACCCGGATCCTCGACACATTCTTATTCAACGTTTTGGAATTTGGATTTGGGTCGCATGAAATGCACACCAGTATTTAAGAAGGTAAGATTATTAAAGAACGCACCTAAAGTGGCTAGCATATTATTATCTTTGCGGGAGGCCGTGAAATTCGCTAACGGCAAGCCCCGAATTCTAAGCATTTTAATATAAGCATTTAATAAGGGACCCCGCAATTTATATGTTTTGTTCGGCGAGACTCGTCTCATTTTATTATTTAAAGGCCATCCTAGAGAAAACTATAATTTTTCTATTTAAATTTGTCTCTAAAGAATCCTAGTTACTTAGTCAATATTATTAGTCAACCGTTGATTAAGGAATTCGGGCTTCCAAAGCTCAAGTCTACACCTCAACAAGAGAGGAACCTCTTAATTCAGGTGCACCATCTAGCTCGGGGAACCCAAACTTGGAATTATTTTAAATTGTGGATTGTGAATTTCAGAAGGATTGGGGAGGGTGTATCCTGTCATGGGCCTGTGCACGAGGCCCAAACTAAGATGAAGCTGCATCCAAACTATTACACAACTTAAATGGAATTGTCCGAACTTTGGCCCAAAAGAAGCCCAATTGGAACCGAGGGAAAATGTTCAGGGATAAGGACCTGTATATTTTATAGATAGCCTACATGGAGGCCATTGTGACAAAGAGGATGATCCAATTACAAATTACGCAAACCCTACAGCCCAGATTAATTCATTTGAGCACTTACAAATTAATTGACAAACTTGGTTCAATAGACTGTGTTCAATTCAAGATTATTTGAGCACTTATATTATCATCCAACCAAACAGGGACATTAAGTAAACAAAGATATCTCGTCATCCAATTCAAAGCATGAACTTATATTATATTTTTTAATTACAGTTCCACATGGACCCCTATCTTAACATTTGGAAAGAAGAATCAGTGAAACTTGTTAAAGATGTGTCGTTACATACAATAGGAATTAACAGTACAAACTTGATAGCCTAATGGCCTAATTAACTAGAATTCTAGTACAGTAGGTTTAGTTCATGATCTCTAATTGACACATGAGTATCATACATCGGATCTAAAAGAACTCAAGTCTGTCATTTCTTAGGGAAATTTACACAAAACACGAAAGGAAATGGAATTAGTTTGGGATTTTGACTAAACTACTTAAAACAGCTCAAAGCAAGTTAAACAGTCCAAACAGTCCAAGTTATACACCCTAAGATTTACATACATCCAAATCAACATTAAACTATACTAACGATTCCAAATTATTTAATATCCAGTCAAATGGCAGTCCAAACAGGAACAGCTTATTCTGTTTCACTTCCAACTCAACAGTTACATCAACTCAAGTTCGAATATGTACCTGGAAATGGAACAAGGTGAAAGGAGCGAGAGTCAGCAATAGAACAACAAGCAGTAGTGGGATTCAACAGCAAAGGATGGATTTTTGATTCACAACAACATCATACAGCCCAGGATTGAACAATAGAGGAATAACACCAATAAAATGACCATAATAGACTTGATTAGACCCAAATTGACATCGAATAAGCCAGTTTTAACTTGAAAATAACTTAGGAATTTCCAACAAGCCCCAGCAATCAAACTTTAAGCAAAAGGATGCAAAATCCATTACTACAGCCTGAAATCGAACCAAAATCTGAATAGAACGATATTTTTTGATTTTTTTTTTAGCTTGGCTAATGTTTTTTTTTTGTTTTTCTTTTCTGCAGATCTAAATCTAGGAGCTGAATGAGTTTTTTGAATTTCCAATTCAAATCTCAACTAGTGGAATTTGTGAAAAGTGAGGGGGGAATTTTCAGAGGTTCAAAACTTGTGTTTCAAGGCATGAGAACGGCATTTCATAGGCAAACTTGAGGGAAGAAGCTTCTACACTTCTCTCACACTTTCCCCCCTTTTTTTATTTCAGATTTTACCTAAATAGTCCTTAGTTTACTGGCTTGTGACCCAAGTTACACCCCTAAGTTATGAAAATTCTGATTTGACACTCATCTAGAATGTTCTAGATCTTCCAATTTAGTTATTTGAAGGATTCCATGCCCTTGAACTACCCCAATTAACCTTAGCTTATTCTGAAATTTACTAGTCTAACAGTTTAGCCCATTTTCAATACCCAAAATGCCCTTGAATACCCCTGAAACTACTGAACCAGCCTACCCAAACCCTTTTGCCTGAGTTAAAATTTAACTATAGCTAATCCTAAGCTAAGTTATTTAGCTATATCCAAACAAGTCCTAAAATCCAATCAAAGTGAAAATACCCTAGGGAAGCAGTAATATTCTAACAGTCCTGTGATCCATTATACTAAACTTATTTCAAACCTACATTAGACCTATTAATGAACTACTCTTGACAACTAAATCAAAGTGAAACGATTAATCAACTAAAACTATAATTGAACCTATCAACTTCCATTATTTTAACGCAACATCGATCCAATCATCAAAAATCTAAACTAAATTAAACACTGAACAGGATTAATTCTTTAGCTAATGACAAATTTATCAGTTAACAGAAATTCGAAAGACAATCCAAATAAGAACAATCTTCAATTATTAAACCTAGAAGATAAAACTGAATCCAAGCCCATTAATGACACCATGCAAAAATAGAAAAACAAAAAGAAAAACTCGGAGGAACTCACTGGTATAAGTTTTGACCCACTCCAATAATATTCGATGACTATTGACGATGGATTCGTCATGAGAGGAATGAGGATGCCACGAGGTATGAATTTGAGGCCGAGTGGGTAAACTAGGGCTCTGCCGAAATCTTCGATTTGATATTTGAAGATGTTGATAGTGATTCGATGAATAACAGCCATGGATTCGAGATGAGGAGAGTGAGGAGTTCTAGGGGTGTTATTTTGGTTGGATTTGGAGACGGGCGCCGCCGTGCACGGTGGCGGCGGCGCTAGGGTTTGACTTATTCGAGGTGTTAGGGTGAGATTTGGAGGGAATCAATGGTGGATATGGAACGGGGAGGCGAAGAAGAAGGGGTGGTGTAAGTTACAGGGTCGTTGTACACCGGTCGCTGCCATGAGGCGATTTTTCGGTGGCGGCGTGAGGCGGAGCCGGAGCCGGAGCCGGGGGAAACAGTGAATACGAGGAAGAGAGACTGGTCTTTAGGGTTATGGAGAAATTCAGACAATTTTATTAAATAATTGAGATCGAATCCTAGCCGTTGAATTAAATTAACGGATGGCCCAGATTGACTGACGACGAAACGACGTCGTTTTGGGTTAATAAAGGGCAGGCCGGGTTTGGGTCTTTTGGGCCGGACTAGGGATGATTTAATTTGGGCCAGGCAACATAAACTGAAACTAGCCCAATTCGGGCAACCCTCATCCTTTTTATTTTTGTTTTTCTCTTTTTCTTTTCTTTTATTTATCTTTCTTTTCATTTTGTATTTTTATCTATTTTTTAATTTCATTATAATGCAAGAAATAAAAACCAAGACCTAATTTATTTCCCAAAACTAAACTAATTAATTCCTAAAATTGATTAAGATCTATTTCACGACAAATTCAACAATTAACAACTAAAAATGCAAAAGTGAACTATTTTTGTTATTTTCTTCATATTTTGTTCTAAAACAAATTAACCCCTAACTAATCCTAAAATATGAAATTAGATCCTAAATGCAAATGTATTTTTGTATTTTTTATATTAATAAAAATACACAGACAAAATGCAACAATTACCAGAAAATAACACAAAAATTGTAAAATAATAAAAAAAATCATTTTATTTGAATTTTTGGGAATAATTCATTTAGGGCAACAATCACGTGCTCACATTAACGACTCACACCTTGAAAATTTTACCAAAGTTGCACCTAGTAGTGAACAACCTTTACCTCAAGAGTCAAATCTTCCGTCCATGCAACATTCGCACTTACTCAAACCAATCTATACAAGAGCCAAGACTTACCTTTCCTTTGTGAATCACATGCCCTCACATCACACAAGAGAGTAGTTCCACATATAATGATATTTAGAACAATTAGGAACTAAGATAGACAGGATTCACGCGCTCAAAAAAAAACATTCACATACTGTCACGACCCGAATTTCCCACCCTTGAGAGTCGTGATGACGCCTACTCGTAGAAGCTAGGCAAGCCAAATTTAGTTACTTTTCCTTTAATAAACAAGCCTTTTAAAAATCCTTCGATAATAATATTTAAACAATGAAAAGTCAACAATAATAAGCGGAAGTCTTAAATTTAAATAATTAAACAAGATATTGAATTCCAACATAATCTTTACCCAAGAACTGGAGTCACATACTCATGGACATCTAAGAAAATACTAAATACAAGGTCTGAAAGAAACATAAATCTGTTTATCCCGAATGCAAAGAGATGACAGTCTAATGTAAAGATAGAAGGGAGACGTCGGGCCTGCGGACGCCTGCAAGGCTACCTTGGGTCTCTCCGGACTGAAGGTATGCTCCCGAACTAAAGTTGCTGCTGCTGCTGCTCGAAACTTGGACCTGTGCAAAAATGCACAGAGTGTAGCATCAGCACAACCGACCCCATGTGCTGATAAGTGCCTAGCCTAACCCCGGTGAAGTAATGACGAGGCTAGACTGGACATCACATAAACCTGTGCAGATATATAGATACGAGTACAACGAAAAATTCCAAGAACATAACAATTTAAACTGGGGAGGGGAGCATGCTTCAGGGGTAATAGTTATAAATAAATATCAGGAATAATGGTAAGTACATCTACGGTTTAACTTCTAGCAATAATGAATAAACAAGGCAATTTTCATATTCAACTCATCTCGTTGCAGGCGTGCAACCCGATCCCATTTCTCAATATCTCGTGGTAGGCGTACCAACCACTCCCATTTCAATATATCAGGTGTGGTAGGCGTACCACTCGTTCCCATTTCAATATATCATGTGTGGTAGGCGTACCACTCGCTCCCATTTCAATTTATCATGTGGTAGGCGTACCACCAGCTCCTATTTCAATATCACTTGTGGTAGGCGTACCACCCGCTCCCTTTAATTTGAACACAATACACAATACGAGCCCGGCAAGGGAACAATCAATTTAATACTCTTCCCGGCAAGGGAACAATCAAATCAATACTTTTCCCGGCAAGGGAACAATAGCAACAAGTCAAACATCCCGACAAGGGAGAGTTAGCTATAACCAATCCTATTCAACTTCTTCTTAACATTAATAATACCAATATTCAGTCAAGATTTTCATAGGATTAAGCAAAAGTGTACAATTATCAAATTAAGACTCACGGTCATTCTCGACACCGACGCATGGATACTCGTCACCATGCCCATACGTCGTACTCCACACAAAATAGGTAGCAATTATGACTCAACTCATAATCCCTCAAGCTAGGGTTAAATCAAATACTTACCTCAACTTCCATGGCCAAATCAATCCACAACGACCGGTTTCCCTTTCGAATTCGGCTCCAACTCAATCAAATCTATACAATAAGGACTTCATAATATCAATATATGCTAAACAAATCAACCCCAGTGCCTAAATATAGATTTCCAAGCTTTCTTCCCAAAATTCTAAAAATCGACCCCGGGCCCGCTTGGTCAAAACACGAGGTTCGAACCAAAAACAAATCCCCCATTCACCCACGAGCCTGAAAATATAATTTGTTTTCAAATTTAACCCCAAAACAAGGTCTAAATCAAGACAATATAGAAAACCCTAACTCTACCCATTTTCCCCAATTTCAACCCTAGATTACATGATTTAAGCCTAGGAGTTTGATTAATAATGATGGAAAATGAAGAAAACAAGTTGGAATTTACTAACCCAAGTGGTCTTGAAGAAAGGAGGCTTCAATGGACGTCTAAGTGCTTGGAGAAGAAAGGAGTTCGTGTATTTTTGAAGAAATCTTGTAGCTACTGTTTCTGAAAATTAACATTTAACTGGGAAAAATTTGCCCTTCGCCTTCGCGGGAAGGGAGCCGCGTTCGCGAAGGGTTGACATGAATGAACATGGCATTCGCGATAGAGGAGGACGTGAACGCGAAGAGAAAAAAGGCTGGGGTCCAGGATTTTGGCCTATGCGAACGCATGAAGGCCCACGCGAACACGATGAAGAAGGCTGCAAGGCTACGCGTTTGCGAGCCTTCGAATGCGAACGCGAAGAGGAAGTTACTGGGGTGCCAAGCTTCGCTTACGCGAACGCGTGAAAAGATACGCGATCGTGAAGGAAGAAAATCAAAGGCCTCGCGAACGCGAGGGTAGTGACGCGAACACGAAAAAGGTTTTTCTGCAATAGTTGGAGCTTATTTTTCTGCAAATTTTCTAAGTTCAAACCACCGCGGAACAACTCCGAAACACTCCCGAGCCCTCGGGGCTCCTAACCAAACACGTACACTAATTCAACATCCTAAGAACTTAACCGTGCGATCAAATCGCCAAAATAACATTAGAAACGAGGAATCAAACCTCAAAATCACTAATCTTTCTTAAAACTTCATAAACATCCAATTTTAGAGATTCAAGTCTGAAACACGTCAAATGATGTCCGATTTTAACCAAACTTCACAAAAATATCTTAAAACACATATAAGACCTGTACCGGACACCGGAACCAAAATACGGGCCCGATACCAACACGTCAATTTTCATTTCAAATTTCCTTAACAATTTCAGAAAAATAATTTCTTTTAAAAATTCATTTCTCGGGCTCGGGACCTCGTATTTTGATTTCGGGCATACGCCCAAGTCCCATATTTTTCTACGGACCCTCCGGCACCGTCAAATCATAGGTCTGGGTCCGTTTACCCAAAATGTTGGCCAAAGTAAACTTTTCTCATTTTAATACCAAAAATTTAGCATTTTTCACAGAATTTCACATACAAGCTTTTCAGCTACTCACCTGGACTATGCACGCAAATCGAGGCAACTAAAAATGAGGTTTTCGAGGCCTCAGCGGCACGGAAAGAGAGATAAAACAGGTGATGACCCTTTGGGTCGTCACATTCTCCACCTTTAAAACAACCGTTCGTCCTCGAACGGTCAAAAGAAAGAAGTATCTGAGTCAGGAAATAGATGGGGATAACAGCTCCGCATATCAGACTCGGACTCCTAGGTCGATGCCTCAGGGGGCTGACCTCTCCACTGAACACGAACAGAGGGAAAACTCTTGGATCTCAACTGACGAACCTGCCGGTCTAGAATAGCTACCGGCTCCTCCTCATAAGATAAATCCCTGTCCAACTAGACAGTGCTGAAATCTAACACGTGGGCTGGATCGCCGTGATACCTCCGAAGCATGGATACATGAAAAATTGGGTGCACGGCTGATAAGCTAGGCGGCAATGCAAGTCTGTAAGCCACCTCTCCCACTTGATCAAGGATCTCAAATGGTCCAATGAACCTAGGGCTAAGCTTGCCCTTCTTCCCAAATCTCATCATGCCTTCATAGGCGACACTCGGAGCAAGACCCGCTCACCAATCATGAAAGCTACATCCCGAACCTTAAGATCTGTATAACTCTTTTGCCGCGACTGAGCCAAACGAAGCCTGTCCTGAATGATCTTGACCTTGTCCAAGGCCTCCTGAACCAAATCCGTACCTATCAACCAAGCCTCTCCCGGCTCAAACCACCCAATCGGAGACCAACACCGCCTAGCATATAAAGCCTCATAAGGAGCCAGCTCGATGCTCGACTGGTAGCTGTTGTTGTAGGCAAACTCCGCTAAAGGAAAGAACTGATCCCACGAACCTCCAAAGTCAATAACACAAGCCCGAAGCATATCCTAAAAAATATGAATAGTCCGCTCGGACTTACCGTCCGTCTGAGGATGAAACACTGTGCTCAACTCAACCCGTGTGACCAACTCTTACTGACCTGCGCCCCAGAAGCGCGAGGTAAACTGTGTACCCCAGTCCGAAATGATAGATACCGGCACACCATAAAGGCAAACAATCTCCCGGATATAAATCTCAGCTAATCTCGCGGATGAATAGGAGACTACCACATGAATGAAATGTGCTGACTTTGTCAGCCTTTCAACAATAACCCATATCGCATTGAACTTCTTTCGAGTCAATGGAAGTCCGTTAACGAAGTCTATAGTGATCCTATCCCACTTCCACTCGGGAAGCTCAATCCTCTGAAATAAACCTCCAGGACTCTGATGCTCGTACTTAACCTGCTGATAGTTCAAACACCGAGCCACATATGCAACAATATCCTTCTTCATCCTACGCCACCAATAATGCTACCGCAAGTCATGATACATCTTCGCAACGCCTGGATGAATAGAGTACCTGGAACTGTGGGCCTCCTCTAAGATCAACTCTCGAAGTCCATCCATATTGGGCACGCAAACTCGCACCTGCAATCCCAGAACTCCATCCGCATCTAAGGTAACCTACTAGGCACCTCCACGCTGCACCGTGTCCCTGAGGACACACAAATGGGGATCATCAAACTGCCAATCCCGGATACGCTCCAATAATGAAGAACGAGTGACCGTGCAAGCCAACACGCGACTGGGCTCATAAATATCTAGTCTCACGAACTGATTGGCTAGGGCCTAAAAATCCAAAGCAAGCGGCCTCTGACTGACTGGAATATAAGCAAGACTGCCTATACTAGCTGACTTCCTACTCAAAGCATCGGCCACCACAATGGCCTTCCCCGGATGGTATAAAATGGTGACATCATAATCTTTCAACAACTCCAACCACCTCCTATGCCTCAAATTCAAATCCTTTTGCTTGAACAAGTACTGAAGACTCTTGTGGTTAGTGAACACCTCACATGCCACACAATACAAATAGTGCCTTCAAATCTTCAAGGCGTGAACAATAGCTGTCAACTCTAAATCATGCACTAGATAATTCTTCTCATGAATCTTCAACTACCTTAAAGCATAGGCAATAACCTTGCCATCCTGCATCAACACTGCACCAAGCCCAACACGGGAAGCATCACAATAAACTGTATAAGGCCCTGATCCCGTGGGCAAAACTAACACCGGTGCTGTAGTTAGAGCTGTCTTGAGCTTCTGAAAGCTCACCTCACACTCGTTCGACCATCTGAATTGGGCATCCTTCTGGGTCAACCTGGTCATCGGGGCTGCAAGAGATGAAAACCCCTCCACAAATCGATAGTAGTAGCCTACCAATCCCAGGAAACTCCAAATCTTTGTAGCTGATGTTGGTCTAGGCCGACTCTTGACTGCCTCAATCTTCTTCAAGTCTACCTGAATACCCTCTACTGATACAACGTGACCCAGAAATGCTACTGAACTCAGCCAGAACTCACACTTGGAGAACTTGGCATATAACTGACTATCCCTCAGAGTCGGAAGGACCACTCTAAGGTGCTACTCGTGCTCCTCCTGGTTGCGGGAGTATACCAAAATATCATCAATAAAGACTATCACAAACATGCCCAAATATGACATGAACACTCGGTTCATCAACTCCATGAATTCTGTTGGGGCATTGGTCAACCCAAATGACATGACCAAGAACTCATAATGCCCATACCGAGTACGGAAAGCTGTCTTAGGGACATCAGATGCCCTAATCCTCAACTGATGGTAGCCAGATCTCAAGTCAATCTTGGAAAATACCCTGGCACCCTGAAGCTAGTCGATTAAATCATCTATCTTCGGCAGTGGATACTTATTCTTAATCGTTACCTTGTTCAACTGCCGGTAATCTATGCACATCCTCATCGATCTGTAGTTCTTCTTGACAAATAACACCGGCGCACCTCAAGGAGAAACACTAGGTCTAATGAAACCCTTCTCTAGCAAATCTTGCAACTGGTCCTTTAACTCCTTTAACTTCGGCGGGGCCAAACGATATGGCGGGATAGAAATGGGCTGGCTGTCCGGAGCCAAATCAATATAGAAATTAGTGTCCATGTTGGGTGGCATACCCGGTAGATCTGAGGGGAAGACATCTGGAAACTCCCGGATAATAGGCACAGAATCAATAGGAGGAACCTCAGCACTGGAATCACGAACATAGGCCAAATAGGCCAGACACCCCTTCTCGACCATACGTCGAGCCTTCACGTACGAAATGACCCTGCGGGTAGAATAACCTGGAGTGCCCCTCCACTCTAAATGAGGCATATCGGGCAATGCTAAGGTCATAGTCTTGGCATGGCAGTCCAAGATGTTGTCATAAGGTGATAGCCAGTCCATACCCAAAATGATATCAAAGTCAACCATATCTAAGAGCAACAAGTCTACACGGGTCTCAAGACCCCCAATCACTACAATAAATAAACGATGGACTCGGTCGACCATAATAGAGTCACCCATCGGCGTAGACACATACACAGGAATACCCAAAGCATCACTAGGCATGGCCCAACATGGTGCGTGTCACACCTCTTTTTTTCCTACACCTACCCCGATGGATAGTGTATTATGGAGTTTTTCCACTTTAAGTGACATTATTCGAAATGGGATTATTTATTTGATCAGAGTCTCCACTTGGAATAGTTTATTTGGTGTCCCAAGTCACCGGTTTATTTTAGAATCCCAAATCGAGGACAATTCGACTTTCCTTTTGAAGTCTGCGAACCAAAAATTCTGAATAAGGAATTCTGTTAACCCGAGGGAAGGTGTTAGGCACCCCCGGATTCCGTGGTTCTATCACGGTCGCTTAAACTATTATAATTGGCCTATTATCTGATTTTAATACATGTTATAGCCTATAGTACAATTTTAAATTATTTACCGCTTTTAATAAATTTTAAAGAAAGATTTAACGTCGTTTAAAATATGTCTTTAGACCGCGTCACATGAAATGCACCCGCAATCCGAAATATATTTTATTCAACGTTGTGAGATTTAGAGTTGGGTCACATGAAATGCACACCCGAGCTTAGGAAGGTGAATTATTAAAATAACGCGCCTAAAGCAACTACGCGTTTTTAACTTTGCGAGGGCCATGGAAATTTGCTAAATGGCACGCCTCGATGTCTAAAGAGTTACAACTAATTAGGTAAGGGCCATGGGTTTTGAGATTATGGAAAGGCCATAGATCATTTATCCATTTTTTAAGATTATACATCCAAGATACTGTTAACAGTCCAAGCTTTTATATAGGAAACTAAAATCATGGCACGCATAGACTTCAACAACAATATTATCGTACCCCCTGAAATCCATATTGGAGGTTTAGAAACATTGAAACATAAGAATATGGAACTGAACTAAATGAGTAAAAGAATAAACTGAAATCTAATCCTAAACTCAGGAAGTGAACATAGAGCAGCATAGACATTAGCTTCATTCCTAGAATTCACCAAACTGCTTTGAAAGACATTCATCCCTTTATATATGCAACTCAAAAGCAATCTCTCCAGACTTCGTTTTTCTCATATTCATCAAGACAGTGCCTAGTTTCTCATAAAAAAGAAACAAAGTCCATCCCACAAACTAGAGCTTACTGACGCTTATACTACTAAATTAGGCATATTTAGCTCAAGTCAAACATAAAGACATTAATTAATTTCTATTACACCAACATGGTACAGTAGAAGTGCAAGACATGGTTTCAATCCAATTAATTGCCAGTTTGGTTATTAGAAACTTGTGGTACTAACAACTCAAATTTTGATTCAATATCCTGCATTAGTAATACTTGCTTCAAGCATATGAAGGTGAAAGCTCAAACTCATAAGATCTAGAATCGATACAGTATGCTTACCCAACCAAAGCAAATATTCAAACTAAAATATAAATCATGGATAAGATAAGGTATAATCTATATTTACCAAATAAAGACCTAAACAACAGAATTTACCAAATATTGTAGTATCAAATAGATTTGAAAAGAAAATCATTGAACTATTAAACTATCATGTTCACATTCATCAGTTCAAAGGCATGAATTAAGAGATAAACAGTAAAGCAAATCATGAACCTTCATATTAGCCAAATCTGAAAAAATACAAGTTTAGCGAATGCATACCTAATGGTGCAACGATTAAAATCAAAACCAAACTAAAGTCCAACACTGTCTATGGTTAGAGCTTCAGCAACACAACAGTACAACATCAAAATCAGCAGCTAGCATTCAAAGCAACTCAAAAATCCACATAGAAAGCTAAGTGAAACAGCCACCAATTTGATCTCAACAGTGATAAAAACCAGCGAACATCAATAATTTCATGCCCCTATTAGACTTCAAAGAGAGATGTAAAACAGAGCTGGGCAAAACAACAACCTCTGCCACCAATGATAATGATTTTGACCTCTTAAAACTCCACAGATGAGGAGTAATCAATGACCCGTTGAAACCCTTTTTATATCCAAGTTCTTTCTGTGTTTTTGGTTTGAGCTCTTTGTTTCAATATTTCATGTGTGTGTTTATTTTCAGGGGTGAAGAGGAAGATCGAAAAAAGGGGAAAAACCGGCGCTCCTCCTTGGGGGATGATGGATCTCAATCTGATCATCTGTCTCTTGGTTATTAGAAAAGGGGTAAGTAGAGGGGATTTGGGTTGGGTTATTTTAGGTTTTATGCCTGGGTTGGACATATTTGGGTATGAGATTGATTGGGCTGGATTGGAAAAAATTGAGTCGGTCTTTAATTATAATGACCCAATTTCACAAGACAAAATATTTTCCAAAGTGTTTCTTTTATTTTCTAATTTTTTCTTTTCTTTTGATTAAATCCCATAACTTAAAAAATTATAAAAATTATGAAAGCTAATTATAAAAGCTACTTAGTCCTAAATTAAAAGAGAAAAAATCAAATAAAGGAAAGAGTGTAAAAAATGAAGCATTTTTTTTTGAATTTTAATTTTTATAAAAACAAGTAACTATTGGTTAATTTTAAAAATGTAAAAATAAAGCCTAAATGCCATGCATAATATTTTTGATATTTTTCATGATTTAAATAAAACTTAAACATGCAAGAAAAGTGCAAACAATTAATAAAATCTATAAAAATTCCTAAAAATGATAAATAACTAAGGAAAAATCTATTTTCTTGGATTTTGTAGGAGTATTTCATATAGGGAAAATCACGTACTTATAGTGCTAAATAAGATGGAACATATGAATATGTAGACCCTGGATAATATAGTACCGAAGCATCTCGATCACAAACCAGAACCGTACCTGTAATGACTGCATCTGAAGCCTCAGCCTCGGGCCTAGCCTGAAGAGCATAACAACTGGGCTAGCCCCTACTACCCTGAGTTGTATCCCTAGGTCGATCTGCTGCTAGCTGACCTCCACCCCTGGCGGTTTGAGCTCCACCTTTATGACCTCTGCCTCCACCTCTAGTACCTCTACCCCCGCCTCTAGCTGGCTGGGCGGCCTGTGGAACATCTGGTGCCTGAATCATAGGACGGGGACCCTGCTACTAAGAACTGCTCGAAGCTCAAGGGCAATACCTAGCAATGTGCCTCGTGTCGCTAGAAGTGAAACAAGCCCTCTGTGGACGGCCCTGGAAACTCTAAAGCGAGGGCGCACTGAATAGCTGCTGATCAGAATGATGCCCACAGAAACCACGATCACCTGGGGCACCCTGAGAAACCTGGAGGGCTGACTGGAATGGCCTAGAAGGCTGACCTCTATCATAAGAATCCCTGCCTCCAGATAAGGTACGACTGAATCGGCCTAACTGATAGGGTTTCTTGTCTGCTGTATGCCCACCCCCTGTGGCAATACCATCTCGATCCTCTGGTCTACATTGGCCGCCTCCTGGAAAGTAATACCACTCCACGCCTCTCTGGCCATCTAAAGAAGAATAGGCTGGATCAAACCATCAATAAATCTCCTCACCCTCTCCCTCTCAGTGGGGAGTATGACAAGAGCATGGTGAGCTAGATCAATGAACCTGGTCTCATACTGAGTGACCGTCTCAAACTGCCTCTGATAAGCATCCCTCTGAGTAACAGGGAGAAACTTCTCCAGGAACAACTCTGAAAAGTGAAAACTGATCCCAAATCAAAGAAGGCGACCCTGCTGGTTTGGCTAAACAGAAATCCCTCCACCAAGTCTTGGCGGATCCAGATAGGCGAAATGTAGCAAAATCAACTCCATTGGACTCAACAATGCCCATGTTCCGAAGAACCTCGTGGCAGCTATATAAGAAATCTCGGGGGTCCTCAGAAGAAGCACCGCTGAATGTAGTAGGGAAGAGCTTGGTGAACCTGTCCAACCTCCACAAAGCATCTGCGTACATAGCCGCGCCATCGCCGGTCTGAGAAACTACTCCCGGCTGAACTGCCATAGCTGGCTGAACCACTAGAATCTGACCTTGGGGAACTACCTACTCCGGAGTACGTGCAGCAGGAGTCTGGGCTCCTCCTCCAGCCTGAGAAGTGGCTGGTGCTACAGGATGCAATCCTGCTCGGGTGACATTCTCCATGAGGCCCACCAACCGGACCAAAGCATCCTGAAGAACTGGGGTAGCAATAAACCCCTCTGGGACCTGAGCTAGGTCCACCGGAACTGCTGCGGCTGGGGCCGGAACCTCCTCGTCAATGTCAACCTGAGGCTCTGCCACTGCTGCTGCTGCTCGGGTCTAAGCTTTGCCCCTACCTCGGCCTCTAGCACGACCTCGTCCTCTGCCCCTAGCGGGAGTTGCTTGGGGCTCGTACTGCTGATTAGAAGATAAGGAAGCGCGTGTTCTTTCCATCTGCGAGAGAACAGAGTAGAAATTCAACTAGCATTGATAAACAGAACCGCACGACAAGAAAGAACAAATGTGAAACTTTTCCTAAATTTGTAGCCTTTGGGGGATAAATACAGACGTCTCCGTGCCGATCCCTCAGACTCTACCAAGTTTGTCCATGAGTTGTGAGACCTATGTAACCTAGTGCTCTGATACCAACTTGTCACGACCCGGATTTCCCACCCTCGGGAGTTGTGATGGCGCCTACTCGTACAAGCTAGGCAAGCCAAATTTAGTTACTTTTCCTTTAATAAACAAGCCTTTTAACAATCCTTCGACAATAATATTTAAACAATGAAAAGTCAATAATAATAAGCGGAAGTCTTAAATTTAAATAGCTAAACAAGATACTGAATTCCAACATAATCTCTACCCAAGAACTGGAGTCACATACTCACGAACATCTAAGAAAATACTAAGTACAAGGTCTGAAAGAAACATAAATTTGTTTATCCCGAATACAAAGAGATGACAGTCTAATGTAAGGATAGAAGGGAGACGCCGGGCCTGCGGACGCCTGCAAGGCTACCTCGGGTCTCTCCGGACTAAAGGTATGCTCCCGAACTAAAGCTGCTGCTGCTGCTGCTCGAAACTTGGACCTGTGAAAAAATGCACAGAGTGTAGCATCAGCACAACCGACCCCATGTGCTGGTAAGTGCCTAGCCTAGCCCCGGCGAAGTAGTGACGAGGCTAGACTGGACATCACATAAACCTGTGCAGATATATATACGAGTACAACGGAAAATACCATGAACATAACAATTTAAACTGGGGAGGGGACCATGCTTCAGGGGTAACAGTTAGAAACAAATATCAGGAATAATGGTAAGTACATCTATAGTTTAACTTCTAGCAATAATGAATAAACAAGGCAACTTTCATATTCAACTCATCTCGTTACAGGCGTGCAACCCAATCCCATTTCTCAATATCTCGTGGTAGGCGTACCATCCACTCCCATTTCAATATATCAGGTGTGGTAGGCGTACCACTCGCTCCCATTTTAGTATATCATGTGTGGTAGGCATAGCACTCGCTCCCATTTCAATATATCATGTGTGGTAGGCGTATCACTCGTTCCCATTTTAATATATCATGTGGTAGGTGTACCACCCGCTCCCATTTCAATATCACTTGTGGTAGGCGTACCACCCGCTCCCTTTACTTTCAACACAATACACAATACGAGCCCAGCAAGGGAATAATAGGAACAAGTCAAACATCCCGACAAGGGAGAGCCAGCTATAACCAATCCTATTCAACTTCTTCTTAACATTAATAATACCAATATTCGGTCAAGATTTTCATAGGATCAAGCAAGAGTGTACAATTATCAAATTAAGACTCACAGTCATGCTCGACACTGACACATGGATAGTCGTCACCATGCCCATACGTCGTACTCCACACAAAACAGGTAGCAATTATGACTAAACTCCTAATCCTTCAAGCTAGGGTTAAACCAAACACTTACCTCAACTTCCATGGCCAAATCAATCCACAACGTCTGCTTTCCCTTTCGAATTCGGTTCCAACCCAATCAAATCTATACAATAAGGACTTCATAAAATCAATATATGCCAAACAAATCAACCCCAATGCCTAAATATAGATTTCCAAGCTTTTTTCCCAAAATTCTAAAAATTGACCTCGGGCCCACTTGGTCAAAACACGAGGTTCGGACCAAAAATAAATCCCTCATTCACCCACGAGCCCGAATATATAATTTTTTTTTTCAAATTCGACCTCAAAACGAGGTCTAAATCAAGAAAATATAGAAAATCCTAACTCTACCCATTTTTTCCAATTTCAATCCTAGATTACATGATTTAAGCCTAGGAGTTTGATTAATAATGATGGAAAATGAAGAAAACAAGTTGAAATTTACTAACCCAAGTGGTCTTGAGGAAAGGAGGCTTCAATGGAAGTCTAAGTGCTTGGAGAAGAAAGGAGTTCGTGTATTTTTGAAGGAATCCCGTAGCTACTGTTTCTGAAAACTAACATTTAACTGGGCAAAATTTGCCCTTCGCATTCACGGGAAGGGAGCCGTGTTCACGAAGGGTTGACATGAATGAGCATCATGTTCGCGATAGGGGAGGATGCTAACGCGAAGAGGAAAAAGGTTGGGGTCCAGGATTTAGGCCTATGCGAACGTGTGAAGGCCCACGCGAACGCGATGAAGAAGGCTGCAAGGCTACGCGTTCGCGAACAATTGAATGCGAACGTTAAGAGGAAGTTACTGGGGTCCCTAACTTGGCTTACGCGAACGCGTGAAAAGATACGCTATTGCGAACGAAGAAAATCAAAGGCATCGCGAACGCGAGGGTAGCGACGCGAACGCGAATGCGAAGAAGGCTTTTCTGCAACAGTTGGAGCTTATTTTTCTGCAACTTTTCTAAGTTCAAAACCACATTGGAACACCTCCGAAACACTCCCGAGCCCTCGGGGCTCCTAACCAAACACGTACACTAACTCAACAATATCCTACGAACTTAACCGTGCGATCAAATCGCCAAAATAACATCAAAAACGAGAAATCAAACCTTAAAATCACTAATCTTTCTTAAAACTTCATAAACTTCCAATTTTAGAGATTCAAGTCCGAAACACGTCAAATGACGGCCGATTTCAACCAAACTTCACAAAAATATCTTAAAACACATATAAGACCTATACCGGGCGCCGGAACCAAAATATGGGCCCGATACCAATACGTTCTAATCAATTTTCATTTCAAATTTCCTTAACAATTTTGGAAAAACAATTTTTTTTAAAAATTCATTTCTCGGGCTCGGGACCTCGGATTTCGATTCCGAAAATATGCCCAAGTCCCATATTTTTCTACGGACCCTAGGGGACGATCAAATCATGGGTCCGGGTCCAGTTACCCAAAAATGTTGGCCAAAGTCAACTTTGCTCATTTTAATACCAAAAGTTTAGTATTTTTTTACAGAATATATCATACAAGCTTTTTGGCTACTCGCTCATACTGTGCAGCAAATCGAGGCAACTAAAAATAAAGTTTTCAAGGCCTTGGGTGCACGGAAAGAGAGAGAAAATAGGTGATGACCCTTTGGGTCGTCACACATGCCAAAAAGATGCACCATAAGCTTGCCCATAGTGTAATACTCTACTAATCGAGCCCACTCAGTCTAAGATCAATAGGGCTTCACTTGGTTGTAATATAGGCTAAAGGACGGGTAGGATATATTTAGATATAGTGACTAACCTCCCTAAGCACTTTTAATACACTTACATTAACCTTCAAGATCATACTTTTGTCAACCAAACACTCCACCACATTTATTTACAACACCCCATCCATTAGGCGCAATTTGTACAAGCTACCACTTATCAACCACTATAATTATTTATAACCCTTTTTTTCGTGATGCTTCTTATTTTATGCTTCAAAATTCAGCACATTTCTCTATTTCAATGGTTCCACTCAAAAACCAAACCACCACCCCACACTTTTGCTTTTGCATATTATCAATACAATTCAAGTGCTTATTGGGAGGTAAAAGGGTTCAAACAGCAGGCTATTCGAACAATTGGGTAAGGTTCGTAATGTGGTTGCCAAAGAAACAGGCTTATAGGCTCAATGGGGTTAACTAAGATGTAATGCATTCAGGTGGGTTTACTATATATATCTGGCTCAAAAACAAAATGCCTATATCACTTCTAAAACTGAATGAAACTACTATTTTGCTTTGCAAACACACAGGGCAAGTTCTAGGCATCAAATGTGAATCACGGAATACAGTAAAACTCACTCACACATGACACATGACTAACTCCGGATTATTTTATCAAGACATTCTCATTTGAGTGTTCAAGTTAGATACAAACATACAATTTGAAGGCACTTAACAAGATTCAACCCTTGAAGCTGAGCGTTACACTCTAGTGTCTGTTGATACCCAATTTTTTTCTATGTATTTTTTATATATAAAATACTTTCAAAATAACATGTACATGTATATATAAGCATTCCCAATTATTTTGGTATTTTTCCTAACTTTAAAGGTTTTTAAAATCAACTTATTGTCCATTTTAGCAGTATAAAAAACCAAGAATTATTCCCAAAATTATCAATTTTGAGGAATAATTTATTTTATTCCCATATTTATGCAAAAATATAGCTAAGGAAATCTTTGTACATTTTTATAAATTTATTTGGTATTTTTAAAGTTAAATTGCTTATAATTACAATTCTGACCTACTTTGAGAATTAATAGCATTTTAATTATAAAAAAATTAGTTCCAGTATTTTTAAATTAATATTTATGTGTTATTAACTGACTCAGTACTTTTATTTTGCTTTTAAAATTATTTTTACTATTTTTTATAAAATAAAAGGGAAAACTAGCTATTTAATATTTAGCCTCATTTCGTTACAATTACAGCCTATTTACATTTCAATTTTAGCCCTAAATTGATCCAATCCTAACCCTCAATTGGACCGTCCCAAATTTCAATTTTATCCAACCCCTTAACCCGTTTATTTAACCCGCCTGACCTTTCTTTCAATCCAGGCCGTTGATCATTTTGATCAACGGCCAGGATCGTCCCTTACCATTTTTAATTCCCCTACCCTAACCAAATCGGCCATATCGTTTGGTCCTCCGCCTTTGAATACTCTCCTCTCTTAAAACACTCTCGAAGGTTCTCTAGAACCCTAGTCGTCTTCGACCCTTTTTCCACCGTACTTTCACCGGAATCCATGGCTTCTCAGGCCATGGATGGTCTGTACTCACCCCCTCCACCATTAAACCCTGGGTGTTTGAAATATTGAGGTCTGACCTCGATGGTTCTCTTTTAGATCTTCTCAAAGCTATAGTTCTATTGCCTCACCGGCCTTTGCTCCGGCATATTCAAGCATTTCGAGCCTATTTTCGACCTCTCCGACTCAAGATCGGGCTTTATTTCAAGCCTTTCTCATTTCTAGGGTTTCTTTGAAACCCTAAGCTATTCGAGATTTTTCTCTATTTATTTTCTTAGATCTATGCTATATCCCTATTTACTGGATTTTTAAAGTGATTTCCCCAATCATTTCTTTCAAAATTGTTTCTCTTCGATTTAAGGTTTCTAAAGGGGTTTCAAAACATCTTTCTGGTTCTTCCTTTTCTTTTCTTTATGTGTTTTTTCCTATGCTATGTTTTACCACACATGTGTTGTTCTTCTGCTTTCTTTCTACATGACTTTTCTGTGTTTCGTATTCTACTGTGCCTCTACACTAGGCTCGCATGTCAATCGTTGTTGTGTTTTCTATATGTTCTTTGCTATGCTTTTTAGTATTTTTCTACTGTATGTGTTTCCTACTGAGTTCTTAAGTTGGTTTGCCTTTACTGAACTTCTGTTTGAGTTCTAAACATGCTTCCTTTTCTGTTTCTTAAGATTATATCATTTCTTCTCTCTTCTGAACTTGCTTAACTTCCGAGCTTTTCTTAAACATGTTCTTTATGCTCTTAAACCTGCTATCATATTTGTTTGTTTCTCATGAGTCTCTGAAAGAGACCTCTGAGCCTGCTTCAATGACTTGTCTTCTCATCATTGTATCAGATTCGAGTTGAAACCCAAGGATCTTGGGGGTTTTTTGCAAGTTTTATTTGGTGTTTGGACTTGGGTTCCACTTTGGAACCCTGAATTCCCAGACTCATTCTGAGTCTACTTTTCCATGCTTGTCTTTTCTAATTAGCATAACAACTCCTTTTTGTTTGATGTCTGTGTGTTTTATATATGCGGAATTCTTTCTTCAAAAGGGTTTTGCCAACTCGTGATTGGATTCAGAATCTCTCTATGTTTGATTGATTGCTATTGATTTTTTTAAAATTAAAACCCTTTCTTTACCTTTTCCTGACTTGGTTCATTCGAACAAAGCCTGCAATTTTGATTTTACTGGCTGTTTGATTGATTCCCTTTCCTTATTCTCACAAACCGTGTTACTATCAAACTCTTTCCTTAAATAGTTTCTGTGTATCTACCCTTATTGTACTGCTTTAGAAAATATTTTGATCAACTCTTTCCTTAATTGTGTTTTACCCATTTGAAATTAGAATCCCTGAATTAAAGGGAGATTGATTTTAATGTTATTTTCTTACCTTGTCTCACTTGTTTCTGCACTATAAAAGGCATGGCCCTTCTGCACTTTTATAGACTATGAATTCAATACTTTTACACACCGACACCTCCAATTTTACACTACTTACCCCACACTCTCAATTTCACTACTCTTTCAACATCCTACTCTCCTCTGAGATCTTTTGGATTGTTTGCTTGCAATTTGGCTTTCAAGGCTACTATTTTACTTTCTTGTTTTCCTGAAACTGGTATGTTCTAATTTAAGTTTTATACTCATCCCAATGTTTTTACTTTACAGTTTCTACATCCCTGTCTGTTTTACTACTTATGTTAAATGTTAATTAGCAAGTCCATTCCCTTGCACATATTTCTACTATGAATCCCTACACCCCCTGGTTGCATTACTGCCTGTTAATTAGCAATGTCAATTTCTTTGAATATGTTTCTACCTGTGAATCCCTATACCCTTATCCCTTTCTATGTGTTTGAGTTAAAGTTTAGGCATGGCAGCACATAAATTGTTGTTCATGTCTGGGCTTGATCCTTTAAGGGATCCTAACTCCCAAATAATGTGGCTACCAGGCTGGTTAGGGGTGTGCCAGCACTGCTAATTGCTGGGTATGACCACCAGCCTGTCTTGGATTTTCCCAGAACCACCTCTATTGCACTTACACTCATTCCTAGTTTCTAAGTTCTGCCCCTCACCTATGAGCCCTGCTTTGGGACCTTGAGTTCCCTCTGAACTTAGATATTTGAGGGCTGACCCTTCCATACTACACTTTAATTCAATTCTGCAATATATTTGGGTGTAAACACTGCCCCAAGTTCATAAAGCTCCTGGGAACTCTGACACACCCTAAGAAATGAGAAAGGCTTTGGAAATATGATTCTGGAAGTCAGTTTATTTCATGTTTCAGACCTGGAGTCTGAATTAGGCTCCTTGGTTGTAGTTTAATTTCTGATGAAATTTTATTTTTCTTTGTTCATTCTGGGTTGTAATAAATTGTAATAACTTATGTGGGTTTATAGTGGAAAGGGGAGGGTCATTCATGTATGCATACGGGTAGACATCATGATCCTAGGTATTCATTCCAGCAATCACAACCCGCTTTTCACTTATGCATTTCATGTAGAAATCCTGCCTATAGTTTCTGCACATCTGCATCTCATATAGAAATCATGACTATAAGGGTTTTTCTGCACTTCTGCATATAGAAATCAGGACTATAAGGTTTTTATTTTTTTGCAATTCTACATATAGAGATCATGACTATAGGGTTTTTCTGCATTTCTGCATATCATCTATCACTAGGCAAACGGTTTATAGGCTCAAATAACAAATCGAACTCTAGATACCAATCACGCTTGGAAAGCATCCCTATAGGAATAACTAACTAAATCTGAATCATCTATCTCGCTTACAAGTCTAAAACCAGTGGTAGTGTCATTTAATATATGCAGAACTTATGTTTTTCTATAATTAGTAAGCCTTTTTAAAAATCAGCATACTCCTGCATTATTAGATACCATGTCTATAGGTGTCACCTAGGCAAGCCATTAGGTAATTAATTAACTACATCAGTCTTTGATTATTAAAACTAGGGGTAGGCCTAATTTGGACTTCTTATCTGAGAAATATGTGATAAATCAGCATGTCGTAATGCTTAAATTTAATTCAGACCATAATCAGTATTTGTAAGTCATGCTAAACAACCTGCTTATAAGTGAGGAGGCCTGCCTGAGCCTTTTTATTGTTCTGTGTATCCCATATCTGTTTCTTCCATTTTTCATAATTAAAACAATCTCTACTTCAACTCAAATTAAGTAATAACTACTAGTACACATCTTCAAAAAAAATATCCCAGAACCCGGTGTCACAAGTGCATGAGCATCTATTGATTAAAAAATTAAAATACATCATCTGTCCGAAATACAGTGGACAGGGAATAAATATAAAAATTCTGAAAGGAACTACACTAGCTGCGGGTCGCCTCGAACAATGCAGCTCACCTAGTACCAGAATCCTCCGCGGTGCTACTCCCAGTAGGCTGCTAGAGATATATATACTTGTGCAACAAAAATGCACAGAAGTGTAGTATGAGTACGTAATCAACGTGTACTCAATGAGTATCCCGCCTAATCTCGAAGAAGTAGAGACGAGATGGCCAACTTCGACACTCACTAGAGGTCAGCTAACAATATTCTAGAAATGTGAGTGAAATCATGGATTTATATAGTAGTTTTAATTCGTGAAGCCAGAAAATAGGTAAACACCGTCAACAAATAATCAGGGGCTTTCAAGGCTTATTCTTTATTATTTCATCAGTTTATATCAAGCCATAAAGGGTAAATTTCACGCTTAAAAATCCTCAAGCGACAAATAACATGCGCAAATCACACCGAGGCGACGGCCCGATCCAACAGGAATGTAAACTGTGAACTTGTCGAGGGTCGACGGTGCACCTATAGATGCATCTATTTAATATGCCAAGGCGCTCAGCCCGTTCCAAAATAAACCCACTCAGACAGACAGTCAGTCAAGAAGTCAACATGGAGCAATTATCCAAGAAAGGCCAATTATCTTTAATAATTTAAGAAAAACGAAGCTTAAGTCTTTTTAGAACTTCATTTATTAATTTAATGTGATTTAAGCAATTCAAGCTATCAATGGGTTCACAATTAATCCAAATATAACATGCTTTTGTGTCCTAGACTACCCGGACAATAGCATAATAGTAGCTACGCACGGACTCTCGTCACCTCGTGCGTACGAGCCCCCACAAATAGGAGCACATAACCAATTTAACTCACCTATGGGGTAAATTCCCCCTCACAAGATTAGAAAGGAGACTCACCTCGCTCCGAAGACTCATAACCGGCACTCTACATTCTTCCGAAGGCTCGAACCAATGCACAATGCTCCAAAACTAGCCAATGGTCATACAAATCCATTAATATATGCTCAATTAAACTTTACAACCCAATTTGTAACAATTCCTAACCCCGAACGAAAAGTTGACAAAAATGCCCTCGGGCCCACGTGCTCGGAATTCGAAATTTTTCGAAGATACACTTTGCCCATGACCTTAGGAACTCAAATATATAATTTCTTCTAAATTCCATACTCAATATCGTGGTTAAATTCCAAGAATAAAATTTCTAGGTCTTCCTACCAAAACCCCAACTATTTCTACAAAATTTCATGCTTTAATCCATACACATTTGATGTATTTAACTCAGGATAGGTGGGGATGACTTACCTTATCATTGATGATGAAAACCCTCTCTTGAAGCTCCCCAAAAATCGCTCAAGCCATGAAAAATATGAGAGAAATGGCCAAATATCCGATTTTAAAACAACCATTCTGCCCCAGCTATTTCCGCTTCTGCGGAATTATTTCTGCTTTTGCGGTCAAAAATGTTGCTTCTGCAATCCTGGGCTCCAGCCCAATTTTCGCTTCTGCGGACGGCCCACCACATATGCGATTCCGCTTTTGCGGATCTTGGGCCGCTTCTGCGGTCCAGGGCTGCTCCACCTCCAGCCGCTTCTACGGCTTCTTCTTCGCTTCTGCGGGGCCGCTTCTGCAGTCCCAAATCCATAGAAGCAGAAATACCAGAAGCAGCAGCCCCATCCCCTTCTTCAAACTCCGGACTCGATCCGTTAACCATTCAGAATCCACCCGAGGCCCCTGGGACCTCAACCAAACCTGCTAACCAATCCCAAAACACGTTATAGACTTGCTCGAGACCTCAAATAATATCAAACAACGCTAAAACCATGAATTACACCCCGATTCAAGCTTTATGAACCTTGAACTTTCCAACTTCTACTTTCGATATTTAAACCTATCAAATCATGTCCGATTAACCTCAAATTTTTCACACAAGTCATATTTGACATTACGGACCTACTCCAACTTCTGGAATCAGATTTCGACCCCGATATCAAAAAGTCCACTTCCAGTCAAACTTCTCAAAAACCTTCAAATTTCTATCTTTAGCCAAATGGCTTCAAAATGACCTACGGACCTCCGAATTCACTTCCAATCGCGCTCCCAACTCCAGAATCACCATACGGAGCTACTCCCAGTCTCGAAATTCCAAACAAACATCGATAACACTAAAATGCACTTGAAACCAAACTTATGAAATTTCTTTCAAAATGCCAACTTCCACAATAGGCATCAAAACACTCCCAGGTCATCCAAAACCCGATCCGAGCATATGTCCAAGTCCGAAATCATCATACGAACCTGCTGGAACCTTCAGATCCTGATTCCGAGGTTGTTTACTCAAAATTCCAATCTTAGCCATTTTCTCCAACTTAAGGCTTCTGAAATGAGAATTTTCATTTAAATTTAACTCCGATCTTCCTGAATTTCAATTCTGACCATGCGTACAAGTCTTAACACCTGATATGAAGCTGCTCATGGCCTTAGACTGCTAAACAACACGCTAGGGCTCAAAATGACCGGTCGGGTCGTTACATTCTCTCCCACTTAAACATACGTCCGTCCTTGAACGTGCTGAGAACTACACTGAAGTAGTCTGAAATCACTGTTTAGCACCTCATACACCTTCCCGTGCTACCACAACTTAGCTGAGCACATTAGCTCGATAAATTCTGAAGATATTCCCTTTTTATTCGAGCAAATAAGCTTTAGAGCCTGATTCCAACATCCGGAATTCTATGCCAGGTCTGTTTCCAACATAAGATCACCATATCAGTCACTACACGCTGTACTCAGACATGACTGCATAACTTTGCTGGATTCTTGCTTTGCAACACTTAATCCACAGGACCACGATAATGTTTTCTAATCAACTTAGCCCAAATTCAACGAATCAGATGCTCCCATTGCACCTCATGACACACGCAAGTCCTACTCTAACTCTTACAATACCGCCACGACGGATGAGATATGCCAAAATTCATAATCAACTGCCGAGTCAACCAATCATTGAGTCTATACTTCTGACAAGAAACATTACCACATTCTAAACCAAATAATGATCTTTGCTCCTTAATATACTTCGTATAATCAGGTTGCACTAATCCTAAATCCCATAATCTCGTCTCACCCAGTACAAACTGCTCAGGCGATAAGCCACTCGGAATGCGATCAAAAGTCTCATATGATGCCACAATGTGCCAATAGGCCACCAATCTTAACACAACACAAACAGGAAATCAAACTCTGGAAGGAACTACCTAACCCCTACACTAATACAGACTTTCCTTAGAATATAGGAAGCGAAACAAACAAAAATAGCATATAAAAAACCAGACTCGACATCACACTGTTGCGGCGCGCAACCCGATCCAAATAACATACCCATGGCGGCGTGCCACCCGATCCACACATAGATCTTACATCAGGAGATTGCACTTC
The DNA here is from genome assembly GCA_026770625.1 of Nicotiana glauca. NCBI lineage: Eukaryota > Viridiplantae > Streptophyta > Magnoliopsida > Solanales > Solanaceae > Nicotiana > Nicotiana glauca. Next base: position 131,150 of record MU708612.1, on the reverse strand, counting down.
GAGCTAAATCTGCTCATTACAAACAAAAATATCGAATTTCGATCGCAAGCACGCTAAGTGCATAATAACATCCCTGAGAAAACACATAGCGCTATAGGCTACAAAACTCAAGCACAACTGAGGTGCGGTACAAGATCTGAATCTCAAGAGCCTTGCTCATAATACGGTATTCCCACGCGGGTCCTCAACACATACACAATTTCTCAGGTCGTCTCACAACTCACACGGCGCAATGTATCACTTCATGAAATATCTGACAACGAGATGACACCCTGACTACTCCATAAGGAGCGCATTACTGAAATGAACACAACTGGCCTGCCATAGAGCCCATATTCACATTTAAATCCATCCACCGACCTCAAGTCGATCCTGATCACATCAAATTAAGCCAATAACCTTTCAAAGGTCCATACTAGTTTCCCTCTTCTCATAACACACAAGAACAACTATCATAACCGGAGCTAACCTCCTCGATTTATAACCCAATAAACAAGGTGCCCTCCAGGCATAAATTCTCAAAGTAATGATATACCCAAATTCCTCATACTTGATTTAAATCTTTAGTCAAACAAGTGGCTACATGCCACACTGGTACAATCTTCCCGTGGAACACGTTCCCACAATCTTTCAAAATAAATAACCGGTCCGCACATCTAAACCATCGGACGCACTAATGTTGAGAAGCGATCAAGAATCCTTAACCAGAATGCAAAGCCTCTTTCACAACACATCGATCTCCGGTGACGCTGAATACAATACCAATTTACTTTAAACATTCCACCCTCCTCTTGCTCATTCGAGTTTGTGACATCCTTACCGGCACCAAACTGCAACCTCGATCCTCACTTTTAATTTCCATGCTACTCACTGCACCCAACGTGCCAACATACGATAGGACATGATTTCATCGTAACTCCAAAATCATTAATATTTTAACACTTCATCATATAAGAACTTTGCACTTAACTCACTTCAGGAGAATCATAGCAACATACAGGTAAATTCCCATAACCGTAGGATATGCAATCTCTAAGTAGTGGCCCAAGCCACCATATTCCTTCAGGAATCCGCTTCCACTTAACAAGCCATAACAAGAGAATGCTTCTGAATAACATCAATTACGACGGCCGACAAACCTCACACGTACCGCCACAAATCATACGCATAACTCGATCACACTGAATGAACTGATTGTTGGCCCTAATATGCCAATTCAACTATGGCTAGTGATTCGACCTTTTTCCAACTTATCCTTCCTTGCCTTAGAAACAATACTAACTCCATTCAACACATAACATACTCCATCTACACTCACCTCGAGTAACTTTGAATCACGAGAACAGGCAGTCTCAATTCCCACGAACTATTTCATAGCACTCAAATGCTACACCACAAGTCAAAATATCATAGAACATTTTGGGCACCTTCTCATAAGCTGCTACAAAGCTTGATTCTTAACTGTACTCATAGGCTCGAAATCATTGGGCACCACACTTTAACTTCTGAATTCACTAGGACCATTGTTGAGAGCCACCTGCTCTGACTTGGTCCCGAATATAATTCACTCCATAAATCTTATAACACACGAATACTCTCTCAGCGAAGCACCCGGCAAAATCACTTTCTCTGAAACCTGTTTCTATACAAGGCATAAATCCTGAACCTTTTTCTAAGTCCGAACATGAGCCAATAAGGCCAACCATAGCATGCCTCCAACAATTCATTCGCTCAAATGACCACTTATGGTCTTTTCCCGTAGCCGAAACAACCCATTGATATGCAGATAAACGGAAACCTCGCAAGTAGTTAACCATGCAACCCAATCTTAGGCGGTGGGACTCACCCACTTAGCTTGAAGCCACTATTACACAACTCTGGAACTCACCAGACTCCTTTATCTCTTATTGACATAACCTTACGCAATCATCTGCCGCAAATTCTCGAAATCTTTCTGTAATTCCCCATCTTTCATATTCTGAATCATCATCCACATTCGCACGACCGATCTCTTTGTTGGATAACCAATATAATTCTTTGCAGAAGCTTCGCCAACCACGCGACCACTAATCTGCTCACGGGAAATAACCCACCTGCAGAAATCACTTCCCGACACCTTCCAAATGTTGCTGCACGGGATACAATCACTATGATATCAACAACCAAATCCTAAGTCCTAGCTCACTCTCTAGCTGCACCAGTCCTTTCACTTCTCGTGGACATCAATTAAATGTGCGGCAACACCTTTCCAAATTCAGAGTTATGCTGCGTCCTTCTTCATTTCAAGCAGCTCCTTCCCGTTATACCAAATCTCCTGCCGCATAATGGCCCATACTTCAATTTACATCCGCAGACTTCAATGGCCAGTCGCTAAAATCCCAGATCATTCCAAACTCCTCTTTGGCGTGTAGTCATCCTACTACCAAGTCCATATGCAACATCCGCCACTCTCCCACTTGGGCAAACTCGCTTCTTTAATCACCCACTTGACCGTTGCTTCATATACCTGACTTTCTAGGAAATTTTGACACCACCTGACACTTCCCACACGTCTTTCCTCAAACTTTGCTGCTCATTTGCTGCCTTAAATAAACTCTATCTTCGCGGTACTTGAACCCACAATGGCTGCTAACTTTTAAACCTTTCCAAAGGTCATCTTTATCGATCCGTCAACGTTAGGAATTCTGATTCGATCTTAAACCACTGCACCATGCGATATCTGACAGTTGTATTTCTAATACTATTTCATAATATCTTACCATAAAGGCGAATTGTAGCAGATTGTAACACCAACAAACTTAGTACGTTCAATCAGGACCACGACACCCTCTCATAAAAGAAAGCTCCACCATGCTTGCAAATACCAAGTCTCATTACCTCCACTAGCCCTCATCTAACTATTCTTAGTCCGACTGCCTTTCCCCTGCCAGGAATAAATATTGAATCCCTTGATTACACACTGAGTAAACCTCCCTTCAATTCATTCATTACCCTAACGCGCGGGCAAACATCCTACCATCACAACAACACTGAGGAATAATTGTTCATAAGCATCATGGCAACATGTGCCTAGCCTCAAGTCTCTTAGAAGTTCTGTTACTGAGTTGAAACAATAGAATACCCCTCCATAATGCGACTATAATAGTCCAATCAACTATACCGGTAAAATCATCCCGCACCACATTTGTAGTGTCATTACAATCCTTAAATTTTCGATTTATAACAAGCGATCGCATCGCGTAAGATTGAGTGGGAAGGAATCAAAGGCATAAGCCTCAAAGGAATTGAACCGCACGATAAGGAAATCAAGAAGGGAAGTACTCCTAACAGCCATGTAGCCTCCCGAGGATATCTACAGACGTCTCCGTACCGATCCACGAGACTCTACTAGATTTTCTCATGACTCATGAGACCGACGAAAACCTAGTGCTCTAATACTATGTTGTCACGACCCAAAATCCACTAGGGGTCGTGGTGGCGCCGGACACCTCTGTCAGGCAAGCCAACTAAATTATCAATTAAATTCTCTTTTAATACCTTTAAAAAATCTAGGATTTTTTCTTCCATTTTTCATAATTAAAACAATCTCTACTTCAACTCAAATTAAGTAATAACTACTAGTACACATCTTCAAAAAAAACATCCCAGAAACCGGTGTCACAAGTGCATGAGCGTCTATTGATAAGGAAACTAAAATACATCATCTGTCCAAAATACAATGGACGGGGAATAAATATAAAAATTCTGAAAGGAACTACACTAGCTGCGGGTCGCCTCGAACAATGCAGCTCACTTAGTCCCAGAATCCTCCGCGCTGCTACGCCCAGTAGGCTGCTAGAGATGCATATACCTGTGCAACAAAAATGCACAGAAGTGTAGTATGAGTACGTAATCAACATGTACTCAATGAGTATCCCGCTAATCTCAAAGAAGTAGAGACGAGATGGCCAACTTCGACACTCACTAGAGGTCAGCTAACAATATTCTAGAAATGTAAGTGAAATCATGGATTTATATAGTAGTTTTAATTCGCGAAGCCAGAAAATAGGTAAACACCTTCAACAAATAATCAGGGGCTTTCAAGGCTTATTCTTTATTATTTCACCAGTTTATATCAAGCCACAAAGGGTAAATCTCATGTTTAAAAATCCTCAAGCGACAAATAACATGCACAAATCACACCGAAGCGGCGACCCGGTCCTATAGGAATGTAAATTGTGCACTTGCCGAGGGTCAACAGCGCGCCTATAGATGCATCTATTTAATCTGCCGAGGTGTGCGGCCCGTTCCAAAATAAACACACACAGACAGACAGTCAGTCAAGAAGTCAACATGGAGCAATTATCCAAGAAAGGCCAATTCTCTTAAATAATTTGAGAAAAACAAAGCTTAAGTCTTTTTAGAACTCCATTTATAAATTTAATGTGATTTAAGCAATTCAAGTCATCAATAAGTTCACAATTAATCCAAATATAACATGTTTTTGGGTCCTAAACTACCCGGATAATAGCATAATAGTAGCTACGCATGGACTCTCATCACCTCATGTGTACGTAGCCCCCACAAATAGGAGCACATAACCAATTTAACTCACCTATGGAGTAAATTCCCCCTCACAAGATTAGAAATGAGACTCACCTCGCTCTGAAGACTCATAACCGGCACTCTACATTCTTTTGAAGGCTCGAACCAATGCACAATGCTCCAAAACTAGACAATGGTCATACAAATCCATTAATATATGCTCAATTAAACTTTACAACCCAATTTGTAACAATTCCTAACCCCGAATGAAAAATAGACAAAAATACTCTCGGGCCCACGTGCCCGGAATCCGAAATTTTTTGAAGATAAACTTTGCCCATGACCTTAGGAACTCAAATATATAATTTCCTCTAAATTCCATACTCAATATC
>MU708612.1:96627-125593 GCA_026770625.1 Nicotiana glauca | reverse complement strand
AAATCATGTCCGATTGACCTCAAATTTTGCACACAAGTCATATTTGACATTACGGACCTACTCCAACTTTTGGAATTGGATTCCGACCCCGATATCAAAAAGTCCACTTCCGGTCAAACTTCTCAAAAACCTTCAAATTTCTATCTTTAGCCAAATGGCTTCAAAATGACATACGGACCTCCGAATTCACTTCTGATCGTGCTCCCAACGCCAGAATCACCATACGAAGCTACTCCCAGTCTCAAAATTCCAAACGGACATCAATAACACTGAAATTCACTTCAAACCAAACTTATGAAGTTTCTTCCAAAATGCCAACTTCCACAATAGGCGCCAAAACGCTCCCGGGACATCCAAAACCTGATCCGGGATTACGCACAAGTCCGAAATCATCATACGAACCTGTTGGAACCTTTAGATCTTGATTCCGAGTTTGTTTACTCAAAATTCCAATCTTAGCCATTTTCTCCAACTTAAGGCTTCTGAAATGAGAATTTTCATTTAAATTTAACTCCGATCTTCCTGAATTTCAATTCCGACCATGCGTACAAGTCTTAACACCTGATATGAAGATGCTCATGGCCTCAGACTGCTGAACGACGCGCTAGGGCTCAAAACTACTGGTCGGGTCGTTACAGGTGGAGACTCTTCAAAAATTGCAAACCTAACTCCCAAAAGGAAAAGAGTTGTCCGCCCAAATGTCATAAACCCGATTTCGCGAGAAAAAGGGGGCATCGATAGCATGGCGACTCCACTGGGGAATTCTTTAAGGTTTTTAACATTTCATGTTATTTGTGACTTTGTTCTTCTTTACATGTCTTTACTTGTTTAAATGCCTTTAAGTATTTATTCTTTCTTCTACTACGAAGCTGACTTGGCTCTTTATTTCTTTTCTTTTAATGTTTTCCTTTAATGCTATTGTAAATTATGAGAAATTGTTATAATTATTAATTTATGAATGTGCAAATACATGACAACTTGTTAATTATTGTAACTGCATATTCAACATCATATTCCACGTGTGCCAAACAAAGCACCATAGCAACGCTTATAATGAGTGGTTGCGCCCTTCAATATATCACCCCTTAAATTCGGCAAAGGCATATTTGCGATAAAACTAGTCGATCAGAGGTGCACTCGACAGTTTCGTGCCTTTCCCTCTTGAGTTGTCCGCTCAAGAGTACTAGTCTAATACCCCATAGAAACTCTACTCTGTTTAATTGTGCATGCATCATTGTCAAACCTAGCCAAGTCAACTATGTTGTCCGTATAATGACTCTTTAAGATAGCCTTGTCCAAAAGTCCACTGGGTTTCCTTGAAACCCAAATTGATACTACCACGTTTTGTGCATTCTTTTGGAGAACTAAATTCTTCCTATGCTAATTATTGATATCAATAGTCGAGTATGGTGGGGGTAAGGGTCTAACACTTTTGTCTTGCATAAATGAGGCACGAAGTCTCCAGATTCGGCATGGTTACCAACATCCACCCCAAATTGCTAAACTGGTGGGGAGATCTTTATTCCAGCAATCAGGCTCTTGTCAGGAAATATCTAGGAAACCTACCTTCTCTCCTAGAAATTCAACCCAACAACAAAACAATAGAAGCTGCAACTCTGTTTTGGGATTGTGATAGGTCCGTATTTTGCTTCGGAGACATTGAGATGACACCTTTGCTTGAGGAAATAGGAGGACTAGCTGGGATACTGTAGGAAGCCCCGGGTTTGCTAATGTCAGAAAATCACAAGGGTAGGGGTTTTTTCAAAATGATAGGTCTAAAGAATAATCCCGACATGACATGTTTGAAGGATTCATACATTCCCTTTGACTATTTGTACGAAAGGTACGGTCACAACAAATCTTACCGTAACTATCCTGACGAGTTTGCCCTTACATCATTGGGGCATATCCATCGAAGGGTCTTTGTCTTTATGTTCTATTTCTTGGGGATGATAGTGTTTCCAATAAAGAAAACAAGAATCCATACCAGGCAAGCCATGGTCACCAAAACCTTAATGGAAGGAATTGACGGGCAGCCATTCAGTCTTGTACCAATGATAGTTGCAGAAATATACCGAGCTCTAGAAAGATGTCAACATGGAGCCAAACATTTTGAGGGTTGAAATTTGCTACTCCAACTATGGCTCATGGAACACCTCAGAAAGGGTGAATACCGATAGGAAATCCATCGTAGAGATTAGGACGATCATATCGCCTTTCATCACCCAAAGAGAATGAATTACATGCCCAACATGTTCACCCAACCAGCGAATGCTAGAGAATGGGTCAAACTCTTTGACAATCTAACTGAGGACCGAGTGTAATGGATGTTCGAGTGGTTCCTTACTGAAGAATTCATCATTCAATCTAGGGATGCGCCATTTCTGATACTGATCAGTTTGAGAGTAACCTACCCTTATGTCCCTATCCGGGTTATGAGACAGGCAGGTAGGAAGCAGGTTATACCAAGGGTCGACAAGATGAGTCACTACCAAGCTAACTTCCAGGATGACGATAGTCCATACAGGTGCCAGGCTCAGCGTATGTGGCATTGCAAAATTGTCTTGGGAAAAGACACCATCGAACCGGATCGCTACCATGCTAGTTGTACCCCATACTATTTAGGCTGGCTGGAGGACAATCACAATGATTTGGGTCAACCCGGGTTTGTTTAAGGTCACAGAATTATTGATGAAAAGGTTGAAGCACAAGTAAAATACAACTAATTGCGCAAAAGGATGCGGGAATGTGAAAATGAGCACCGTTAAATACAACAAGCAATTCAAAAACTAATTGGAGAATGGAAGGATATGACAGTCAGCGCCAACAAACGACTGATCTGCTTGGAACCGGGTATAGTGGAACTGGAAAAAAAGTTTCTGAAGAGGGTCGAAGATTGCTGAGTTACTGAAGGAAATAAAGGCGGACATCTGGCCAAAGCCTACTTGCTGCTAGGACTACGCGAGCTGGGAGAGCTGTACGAGGGAGATAACACTGCCGAGTCTGGGGAAGGTCCTTCTGGGACCAAATAGATAGGAGTTTTTCTTTTCTTTGAAAATGTAACAAGGCCTATGGCCACTAGTGATATTTTATTTCATGTTATTTAGTGTCATTTTGGGATTCGCCTTATTTTCTTATCAATAAAATAAGGCATTTAGCATTCTAAGTTCTCAGAATTTACTTGTCGCTAGGCCTACCTCGGGCACAACGAGGTCCCCAAAATTAGGACACACTTTATATTTCAGCACTACGTGTTTAAATATTGCAATATCCTTTTCTTAGAATCCTTACTAACTTGTCACCTTTTGTTTTTTTTTGTTTATTCCCCTCCCCAAAAGATTAGTTCGTGAACTCTGGCAACATCAGCATATTTTACAAGATCCAAGGGCCCTCCACCTACTCCTCCTCCTAGTCCTATCAGGCAAAAAAACAAAAGAAGAATAGAAGATTCAAGCAACTCAGCTGAACGGGTAGAGGTCACTCGTAGTGCCATGGTTCCCAAGGAAAATGCCTCTCTGATAGAACAAAAATTACTGAAATTCTAAGAAGAGCTTGATCAAGTCCAGAATTTGGCAAGTCTGTCATTTTCCCTTACCGCTCTAGATGTTACTCGGAATCCCATACCTCCACAAAACATCCCAAAGCAACCTGCTCCTCACCACCATTGCAATACTTGCCATACTCCCAACAACACCCCGCTGCTCATCCCGGAACCTTTGAACTCCACAAATGACCACTGCCACAACCAACACAACACCCTCATCTACGTGGAGACTATGCCGCACGCCATCCAACCCATCTCAAGCAAACTCGAATCTAATGATAAAGACTCGCTCATCAGAAATTTGGCTGAAGAGCTTAAGAAGCTAACCACCAGGATCCAAGGCGTTGAAGGTAGTAAGGGAATTGAGGGGCTAAATTATGAAGATTTATGCATACAACCCGATGTTGAACTGCCCGAGGGGTACAAACCACCCAAGTTCAAAATATTTGATGGTATAGGGGATCCCAGAGTTCACTTGAGGACATACTGCGACAAGCTGGTCGGAGTAGGAAAGGATGAGAAGATCCGCATGAAGCTTTTCATGAGGAGCCTAAAAAAAGATGCTCTGTCTTGGTACATTATCCAAGACCTAAAGAAGTGGTCAAACTGGGTTAGTATGGCATCTAACTTTATACATAGGTTCAGGTTCAACATGGAAAATGCACTGGAATGTGTTCTACATTCAGAATTTAAAGAAGAAACCCACAGAAACATTTCGCGAGCATACCACTCGTTGGAGATCAGAGGCTGCTAAGGTTTGACCTTCTTTAGGGGAAGAACAGATGAACAAGTTTTTCATCCGGTCTTAGGATCCGCGATACTATGAAAGACTGATGTTGATCGAGAATCATAAGTTTTCTGACATCATCAAGCTGGGAGAAAGGATTGAGGAAGGTATCAAGAGTGGTATGGTTACAAACTTTGAAGCTTTGCAAGCCACCAACAAGGCTCTACAGTCAGGTGGTACATCCAAGAAGAGGGACGTAAGTGCCGTAATGGTTGCACAAAGAACCAAATCACCTGTCAAGTACCAAACCTACCCGATATCTCCACTTACATATCAATCCACTCCTAATCTCCAAATACCTGCACTTTCTTACCAAACTCCACCACCTACCTATCAATCGCCTTCACCCCCTATATACCAACCTGCTTCGCCCAGATATTCCCAACTTGCACACATCTACCAAGCTTACAATACTCAACCATCCTACCACAAATCACCTCCCACTCGCCAAAACTTTCCTAGACCTCAACCAAATTACGACCACAGACCTCATAAACAACATACTGCCATTGCCGAACCAATCGACCAGCTGTGTGAAAGACTCAAAGTTGCTGGTTATGTCACCCTATACCTGCCATAACCCCTAAAAACCCTTCCCAATAGGTAAACCCAAATAAAACTTATGCATACCATTTCGGCATGAAGGGGCATACCATTGATAAATGCCACTCCCTGAAGGACAAGATCTAGGATTTGATTGACAACAAGATCATCATGGCAAAAGAGCATGCCCCGAATGTTCGCAACAACCCTCTACCAGACAACAAGGGTGGAGGTGTTCATATGATTAAAATAAAGGATGATTGGGATCCCAAAGGATCAATTGATTTGATCACAGAAGGTGATGATCCAAAGAAACCAACAGTCACCCATAATCTGATTGTAGTTCAAGGTCAGCCTTCTGAAGATACCGAGGTGAACATGTCCATACCACTTGAGTTTGAAACACCAGCCTCTGCAAAGACGCCAACACCAATTGAGGTCGAGTTTGGGTCCCCAAAGGTGCTTAAGCCATTTGAAGTTGATGTATTACTTTCCAAATAAAGGGTGCCCATTCCAGTAGCAATGACAGATGTAACACCGTTCCACACAAAAGCCATACCATGGGACTACACAGCCGAGGCAAGAAGGAAGGGGAAAGCTAAGTTCGGGGAAGTAGTTGAGGCACAGGGTATGACAAGAACCAGCATGGTTTATACCCAGGAACATTTGGCTAAGTCAAGTAAGCAGACCTCTGGTCAACAAACTATCACTGAAACTGGGTCTGACGATCCCTGGAGAAAGATACAAGCAAAGGAATACTCAATCATTGATCAGCTGAATAAAACACCTGCACAGATTTCTATCCTCGCTTTGCTACAAAGTTCTGATGCACATAAGAATGCCTTGTTAAGAGTGCTGAGTGAGGCGTACGTACCCAGCAACATCACTGGAGGAGAAATGGCAAACATGGTAGGTCAAGTGTTGGAGAGTCACAAAATCACCTTCCACGAAGATGAGCTGCCACCGGAAGGATTGAGTCATAACAAGGCATTGCACATCATTGTACAGTGCGAAGATTATTTTATCACCAGGATCCAGGTTGATGGAGGGTCCAGTCTCAATATTTGTCCGTTGGTAATGCTCAGGACATTGGGAAAAGGACTGCATGAAATCACGGATGGGGCCATCAATGTTAAGGCTTTCAAAGGTTCTCAAAGGTCTACTATTGGGGAAATTAGCTTACGTTTGTAAATAGGGCCTACTTGGTTTGATGTTGATTTTCAAGTGATAGACGTGTCGGCGTCTTACAATCTATTATTGGGACGACCATGGATCCATGCCGCCGGGGCCGTGGCATCAACACTACATCAGGCAATGAAATTTGAGTGGAATCACCAGGAGGTGATCATTCATGGTGACGGTAGAAATCACATATATAGTTGCCAGACCATTCCAGCAATTGGAGGAAGAAGAAGGATAGGTGGGGAAACTTATCACCACATTGAGCATGTCAACGCCGTTGATAAAGATAAATGGTGGGATAACAAAATTGAAAGCATACTGAACTAGAGCGGGTATGAACCTGGCAAGGGACTTGGCAAGAATCTCCAAGGAATCGCTAAGCCCATCAAGCTCAAGAAGCACGGCACCACCTTCGGATTGGGATATGAGTATACCTGGAAAGAATTCAAGGAATGGTCACCACCCTGGCGTGGTCCTTACTATCCATTTGAGCAGTCGATACCCCATTTGGAGAAGACTTTCCAACCGACCGAAGTCATCTATGGGTTAAAAGAAGAGGAAGCACTAGCAACAATGAGAAACTTATTCCTGAAACATGATGATATGGACTGCTGTGTTATTTTTGAAGAGGATGGGGAGGAAGGCCCTTCCATACAGGCTGTAAACAGAGGAGCATGCCTCAACAACTGGACCATCAGAACCACCAGAGCCCAGCGTGCCTCGGGGTAGCAAGGCTGAACGAAGCATCGCGCATTATTTTATTTTACTAGTTTATTTTCCTTTCGCATTTTTTTATTTTCGCAAGAAAGAGCTCCAATGTTCAAAACATTTATAGAATTTATTAAAGTATTTCAATTTTTCTTATAAATCTTACTCTTATTATTTTTTTTCATTACTTTGCTCATACAGTATTACTATTACTTATCTTGATGAACCAATGACTGTGACGTGTAACAAGACAACGTAACAAACATACATAGATTCAGAGAAAGATGATATACCAGAAGAGGTTGTCAAAGAGGTTGAGGATTTTGAGAATAGACCCAAGTCCAACCTGGACGAGACTGAGGTCGTTAACTTGAGAGATGCAGAAAATGTCAAAGAAACGCGCATGAGTGTTCATTTGTCACCATCAGAAAAGGAATAGTAGAAGGAATTTCTAAAGGAATACGAGGACATATTCGCCTGTCCGTAGGATGATATGACAGGTCTGATTACATCTATTATGGCACACAAGATGCCAACTGATCCCACATACCCACCAGTGAAACAGAAGCTCAGAAAGTTCAAACCTGACATGAGTCTGAAAATCAAGGAAGAAGTCACTAAGCAAGTAAAAGCTAAGGTTCTCATAGTAGTAGAGTATCCAACATGGTTAGCAAATATTGTGCCAGTGTCGAAGAAGGACGGGAAGGTTAGAGTCTATGTCGACTACCGGGATCTCAATCGGTCCAGTCCAAAAGACGACTACCCCTTGCCAACCATACACATTCTAATTGACAACTGCACCAAGCATGAGCTGTAGTCGTTTGTTGATTGTTTTGCTGGGTATCATCAGATATGGATGGATGAGGAAGACGCTGAGAAAACGTCCTTCATTACGCCGTGGGGAATGTATTGTTAAAAAATGATGTCGTTTGGGTTAAAGAATGCTGGGGCCACCTACATGAGTCCCATGACTACCATTTTTCATGACATGATACACAAGGAGATCGAGGTGTATGTAGATGATGTTATCATCAAATACAAAAAGCCACGGGTCACATGGAAGTTTTGAGGAAGTTCTTCAACAGACTAAGAAGGTACAACTTGAAGCTGAATCCCACGAAATGTGCATTCGGGGTTCCTACCGAAAAGCTACTGGGGTTCATTGTAAGTTGACGAGCAATAGAACTGGATCCATCAAAGGTTAAAGCCATTCAAGAATTGCCACCTCCAAAGAACAAAAAAGACGTGATGAGTTTCCTGGGGAGACTTAACTACATCAGCGGGTTCATAGCACAATCTACTATCATTTGTGAGCCAATCTTTAAGATGTTGAAGAAGGATGCCGCTACCAAATGGACCGACGACAACCAAAAAGCCTTTAATAGAATCAAGGAGTACCTATAAACACCACCAGTTTTTGTCCCGCCCGAGTCAGGCAGACCCCTACTACTCTACCTTGCAGTATTGGATGGAGTATTCAGTTGTGTTCTAGGGCAACATGATGAAACAGGAAGGAAGGAATAGGCTATATATTATCTCAGTAAGAATTTCACCCCATACGAGGCCTAGTATTCTCTGTTGGAACGCACCTGTTGTGCTCTAACTTGGGTAGCTCAGAAGTTGAGGCACTATTTCTATGCTCATACTATGTACCTCATATCAAGAATGGATTCGCTGAAGTACATCTTTCAAAAGCCCATGCCTACTGGAAAGCTAGCCAAGTGCCAAATCTTGCTAAGTGAATTTGACATTGTCTACGTAACTCAGAAGGCAATCAAAGGACAAGCATTGGCAGATCATCTTGTCGAGAATTCGGTGGATGGAGAATACGAACCCCTAAAGACATATTTTCCCATTGAAGAGGTATCCTTCATAGGAGAAGATATTGCGGAATCCTATAATGGTTGGAGGATGTTTTTCGATGGAGCAACAAATTTCAAAGGAGTTAGAATAGGAGCAGTCCTAGTATCAGAAACTGGCCAGCGTTATCCGTTATCCGCCAAGCTTAGTTTCCCCTGCACTAACAATATGTCCGAATACGAAGCTTGCATTTTAGGGCTCAGGATGGCCACTGACATGAACGTCCAAGAGTTACTAGTGATTGGAGATTCCGACCTGCTTATACATTAGGTCCAAGAAGAATGGGCAACCAAGAACTCCAAGATACTCCCTTACCTGCATCACGTACAGGAGTTGAGAAAGAGATTCACGAAGACAGAGTTCCAGCATGTTCCCAGGGTCCAGAATGAGTTCGCCGATTCATTGTCTACCCTGGCCTCTATGTACAACATCCAGATAATAATTTCATCAATCCTATTCCCGTGAGGATCTATGATCAGCCAGCTTATTGTGCTCATGTCGAAGAAGAAATGGATGGAAAACCTTGGTTTCACGACATCAAGGAATATTTAGCCAAAGGAGAATATCCAGAACTTGCAAATACCACTTAAAAGCACACACTTCGAAGATTGTCCAACAATTTCTTTTATAGCGGAGGAATCCTGTATAGGAGGACTCCAGATTTGGGTTTGCTAAGGTGTGTTGATGCAAAGGAAGCATCTAAATTGCTGGAGGAAGTTCATGCCAGGACCTGTGGTCCACATATGAACGATTTTGTCTTAGCTGAGAAGATACTCCGGGCAGGTTATTTTTGGATGACTATGGAGACGGATTGCATCCAGTATGTTAGGAAATGCCACCGTTGTCAGGTACATGCGAACATGGTAAAGGTACCTCCCAATGAGCTTAATGCAACGAGCTCGCCATGGCCGTTCGCCGCATGGGGTATGGATGCTATCGGACCAATCGAACCTGCCACATCAAACGGGCACATGTTTATCCTAGTAACAATTGACTATTTCACCAAATGGGTTGAAGCAGCATCTTGCAGAGAAGTGACCAAGAAAGTCGTAGCAGACTTTGTCCGTGACCGTATCGTTTGTCGATTCGGGATTCCAGAATCAATCATTACTGACAATGGCTCCAACCTCAACAGTGATTTGATGAAATCTATGTGTGAAACCTTCAAGATCAAACACAAGAATTCCACAACTTACAACCCTCAAATGAATGGAGCTGTAGAAGCCGCCAATAAGAATATCAAGAAGATACTCAGGGAAATGATAGAGAAGCATAAGTAGTGGCACGAGAAACTATCATTTTCTTTATTGTGGTACCGCACCACAGTCCGCACATCAAATGGTGCAACTCCCTATATATTGGTTTATGGTGCAGAAGCGGTCATTCCCACCAAGGTAGAAATTCCCTCCCTAAGGATCATACAGGAAGCAGAAATCAATGATGCAGAATGGGTAAAGAGTCGTTATGAGCAGTTAGCTCTTATAGATGGGAAAAGAATGGATGCAGTTTGCCATGGTCAACTTTATCAGAACAAAATGTCCAGAGCCTTCAACAAAAGAGTCAAGTAGAGACAATTTACACCGGGGCAGCTGGTGTTAAAGAAGATTTTTCCTCATCAAGACGAAGCCACATGGGAATTCTCTCCCAACTGGCAAGGCCCATACTTGGTTCACTGAGCTCTAATAGGAGGAACCTCATACTTGCAAAAATGGAGGGAGAAGTTTGGCCGAAGCCGATCAATTCAGATGCAGTTAAACGATACTATGTGTAACCATTTACGATTTCTTCTATGATATAATTTGAACTACGTCTGACCTGATTCCCGTTTAAGAGGGGATACGTAGGCAGCCTTTAGGGTTCAGTCACAATTCAATAAAATTTTCATTTCCCCCGCAATTGGAAACTGGGGCAAAATTTTGAGGAGGACCCTCAAAATATCAAAGTAACTCCAGCCGATCATCGCAAGCAGCCGTTAGAAGCAGCAAACCTAGTAAACTAGGGCAGAATTTTAAGGAGGACACTCAAAATTCCGTAGCGATCGAGGTTAAGCTCTACCTCTATTTGCATTTCCCGCATTGCATAAGGCTACTATTCTGCCTTTCGATGTTAAGCTCTACCTCCATTCGCATTTCCCGCATTGCATAATGCTACTATTCTGCCATCCGAGGTTAAGCTCTACCTCCATTCGCATTTCCCGCATTGCATAAGGCTACTATTATACCTTTTGAGGTTAAGCTCTACCTCCATTCGCATTTCCCGTATTGCATAAGGCTACTATTCTGCCTTCTAAGGTTAAGCTCTACCTCCATTTGCATTTCCTGTATTGCATAAGGCTACTATTATGCCTTCCGAGACTAAGCTCTGTCTCCATCTGCATGGCTGAAATATCGCTACTTCATTTAAATCCTGCATCGGCTGATCGCCATTTTATTTACGCTTTGCATGGCTAAAATATCACCACCTTTTGCACTTCATGGGCTGAAAAATCGCCAAATTATCCAAGGGCATCATTGTTCGGAGGCAACATCTTCATAGCCCGAGAACGCCATGCCATGGCTTGAGGACCCATTTTTAGCTTTTGCATATCATTATTCAAAGGCATCATGGTTTGGAAGCATCATTCTCATAGCCCGAGAACATCATTTCATAGCCTGCAAATCCTTTATTATATGCTTCATGGCATAGGACATAATGGTCCGAGGACGTCATCCTAACCGTCCAAACACAACATTCATTGTCTGACGGGAACTTGCATCACGTTTAAATTTATGAACAATATATGTTTTGTGTTGCTCATTCGCAGGTACACCATCTAGAAACAGCCGTCTCAGCAGAAGCGATCCCGCTCCAGTTCCCACAGCCTACTAGACTTTGACCATCCTTCCTAACCTGAATATCGCGTCCGTTTTTCGAAAATCTCCAGCGACATATTTCGCTGATGGATCCTGAACTACAAATGGCCTGGTTCCTATAAGAACAGGCATATGTAGGTAGCTCAGGAACTAGAGCACGGTCAATCATTTCAAACCATTCCTTTCGGTCAAAATTGGCCATCATATCTTTACCCGACAACTCTTTCATTCTTCCTGGTAACGAGCGGCAGCTGTTGATACCCAATTTTACCCTATGTATTTTTATATACAAAATACTTTCAAAATAACATGTATATATAATCATTCACAAGTGTTTTCTTGGTGGGGAAAAACTTGATTAAGAATTTCCTTGCCAGATCATCCCAAGTGCGGATTGAATTAGCTGGCTCCTTATTCAACCACTCCTTAGCTTCCCCGAGCAGAGAAAAGGGGAAAAGTGTTAGCCTGACATAGTCTTTGGAAACGTTCGGATAGTTGTAACTATCCGTAATTTCTAGAAAATTCTGAATATGCCTCTGCGGATCTTCATGAGGTAGACCCACAAATTGCCCTGTGGACTGGATCAGCTGCACCATATATTGTTTCAGTTCAAATTGCCCAGTGATATCAGGCTTCACGATAGCCTGAGTCATATTAGCTATACTGGGCCTTGCGACTTCAATAACCGTGCGTTCCTTATTATCTGCCATCTCAATTGGTTGTGGTTAAACTACGATGTCCAACTCTCTTTCAATTCTAGTTCTAGCGTCCACTTCCCTCCTCAATCTGTGAAGTGTTCGTTCAATTTCGGGATCGAGAGGAAGGAGATTGTTTGCGCTTCTACTTCTTCTCATTCAATAGAAAATCCTGTATTAACAAAATCAAAGTGAACGAAAGGTTAAAACTCGAATAAATACATAATAAAAACTCAATTCAGTCAAGTAACTAATTTCTAAGTCCCCGACAATGGCGCCAAAAACTTGTTGCGACCAAAACACTCACGCAAGTGCACGTGATCGTCAAGTAATAGAGTAGTGAGTAGAGTATCATTCCCACGAAGACTTATGTTTAACTATTGATTGATTCAAACCCAATTACTTTATCTATCCAAGATGTTTTTCGCAAAATCGAGATGTAATTATTCTACTACCTAATTATCAAGAAATAATCTAACTAGAGAAATTAACCAAATGAATAGCATGTTCAATTAACAAACATTAGGAGAAGATATTCCAGGGTCACGGGCTAGTTAACAATCGTGTTGTGTTCTTGGCTTAAAATGACTAATTGATTTATCTGGATTGTTGATTGACATGGTTTATATTACTCATAAGAATCTGTCGAGTTCTTACTCGCCTATTCAAGCTAACTCAATGCCTATATGTCTATGGAATTAAGATTAACAAGAACACCTTTACAATTCCTGTATTCCAACCAAGCAGGGCAATTGGGTATATGTCTATCCTAATTGCGAATCCGTTCCCCGAGGCCCGGGTTCAAGAACCTGCTCTATTTAATTATATATGCAATCTAGAATTCCCACTTTCGAGTTCAACTCTAGATTCGTAGATAGTATTTCATTGTTAGCTACTCAGCAAAATAACTAAAGCAAAATTAAATAAACAATCCAATTTGACAAACCAATTTCGTCGAATTAAACGTCAAACAACAACTTTCATGTTTTACCCATGACCCCAGAATAATGGATTTTATCTACTCATAACAACATAAAGATCATCTATGAAAATATTCATCATGGAGAATTGCAAGAAAAAGAAGAAATAAGGAACTATGATATTTTTGGGTGATCTCTCACACTTGTGTTTCTTGCCCAAGAACTCTTCAAAACAAATCTACCCTAATACGGCCAAATTTCTACTTTTTATAAGTGTTTTACATCAAGTTTTCCCGACTTGACACTTTAGTCCCCGACTTTTTCGCGTTCTGCCGCGGTCCCACCACGGTTACGGTCTGACCGCGACAGGCCAAGTTTAGCTCAGCTCTTGTCTCTTCACTTGGTGCATTTCGTAGGCATTGTTTGATTGGCCTCCTTTTCTCCGTAATTGATCCCAAACTTGCTCCATCGACTTCATTAGTTGGATATAGCCTGTAAAGCATGAAAAGCACTGATCAGAGCATTTGGTTATCAATTTTTTTTACCACAAAGCTATACAAAAATGTGGTTTTAGGGTCTAATTATAGTCTAATTCACCTATTATCAACACCCCACACTTAAATCTTTGCTCGTCCTCGAGCAAGTTGAACCACACTTCTAGGCCTAATCGTTTGATGCATTACCCTTTTTATGTCACACCTGCTATTATGAAAGAACAACCTAAGCAGTGCAACAGCCACATCTCAGATGAATACTCTAATGCCATTCCACACTCATGCTTACTCTATGTACTCTAACAGAAGTGAATAATTGCTTTTTCTTCCTAAGTTAAATGCCCTCACATCACATATTTTTTAGAAAAGTTCCACACACATGAAATCAAACAAAACGGAGCTGTAGATAGAATGAATTCACTCACTCTCAGCAAAGAACGTTCATATGCCACACAGATACACCATAAGCTTGCCCTTAGTGTAATACTCCACTAATCGAATTGCTCAGTCTAAGATCCATAGGGCTTCATTTGGTTGTAATGTAGGCTACGGGACGGGTAGGATACATTTAGATATGAAAGTGACTACACCTCCCTAAGCACTTTAATACATACATTTTATCAATTAAAACTCATCCTTATGTCACCCCAAAGTTCCACCTTCACATTAGTGTAATTTCCCCATTCTTCTTTAAGAACACTTTCATCATGAGCCACAATTTGTTGAGGTATTATTATATATACATATCTTTTTTTTTTCAATTCAAGTGGCTCTTCCTTTTTCAAAACAGGGCACCTTTCTCCTTATTTCATTAGTTCCACTCAAAAGTCAAACCGACCACCCTACACTTTAACTTTTACAAGGTTCATAACAATTCAAGTGCTCATGAGAGGTGAAATGGTTCAAATAGATAGTTCATTCAAACCAATGGGTAAGGCTTGTAATGTGATTGCCAAATAAAAAGGATTATAGGCTCAAAGGGGTTAACTATGGTAATATGTATAGGTGGATTAATGATTATATGGGCTAAACAAAGAAATGCCTAAATCATTTCTAAGACCAAACAACTTTTATTTCGCTTTGCACACACACGGGACAAGTTCTAGGTATCGCATGCAAGCATAGAATACATGTATAACCTCATACACACTTGGCATATAACTCAATCCAAATTAGTTTGTGAAAACATTCATATAAGTGTTCAAGTAAGACAAGGTGTGCAAAATTAAGGCATAAGATTAAGAGTCTACACATGAGCATAGGCGTCGCACCCTCAAGTTAGTTTTAAGTATTTGCAGGTATGTACACCACTGGATGCATTCTTGCCCAACCCATCTTAGCCTAAAAGTCCTAAGGGTCCTAAAATCTATTAAAGAAAAATCTACCTAACCCGGTTCAAGAAAAACCCTTGGAAAAGAACCGCGGTCAAAAGAAAAACCAAGGGGGAATTACTACACTACCTAAAAAGAAAATAAAAAAAAAAATCTTTTTGGATTTTTGATTAGACTACTTCCCTCAGGAATACTGTCTAGGTGGTCCGTCATCAGGAAGAGTCCCCTAACTTTTCTAGTTTTTTTTATCCAACTTTAGCCCTCAAGAGACCCGTCGACAAGTGTCCGTCGTTGGGCCAAGTCGGTTACGTCTAAGCTACATACATAACAACACATATATACACTAACAACATATATATACACTGACCCAAGTCTCCCCACCCACACACAAAGAGTATGGCATGTCCTTATGTTATAAAACAATTTAAAGCACAGAAGGGTAAGAGGACTTCCCCGGTCATCATTCAGAGTCAGAGACGGTGTTGGGATCCACGTGACAGGACCTCCCTAGAGCACGAAACCAAGCCATCACCCGGCTCTCAGACCTGGCATGCCGTCTAGATATGGCATCCAAACGAACATGCAGACTATCCACAAAGGTGCGAAGTTCTGCCACGTCTTCCTCCACAGAAGTCAACAAGGGTCACCTGGAGTATGTTCTAGAGAACTCCGGCCCAGTTTGGGGTTGCCGTGAGGATCCAGCTGCATCATAACACCTCCTGGGTGGTGCCATGGGTGCTGGGTCATCATCATCATCGTCCAGGTCAATGGGCGTAGGTGCATCTCTGCGCACTTTGATCTTGGAAGCTTTGAAAGCTGTTTTTGGGGGCAGAGTGTCATCCGTAGGATTGACTGGGACATCAGCCATCAGACATAACCTGGTCACCAGGGAGGGGAAATAAAACCCCTTAGTCATCAGCGGTGACCGGAGGATCGTTTCATCTCCAATGATTTTAGCAACATCCACGTCCTTCCTGGTCACGAAGCACCAAACCAATAAAGCTCGCAAGCTGTTTACATCTGATGTGTTGCTCGTGGGCAATAACCTGCTGCAAATCATAGTGAACCAGCACTTAGCTTCCTATGTGAATGACTTGGAATGCAAGGTCACGTTTTCCTGTATCCACATTGGCCGACCCCCTGAGCATATGGACTCAATTAGAGTGTCCCAATCGACCCCTGGAGAATTGTGGTAATAATCATTATCACATGTGAAGGGGGGCAGCTGCAGGACCTGGCAAATTCTATGTACGGAGGCATCTACCACTTTGCCCCGCACAACTATAGAATGGCACATATGTTCCGGGCAGTTCGCGTAGAACTCCCAGACTATCATTGGGTTTGCCGTATCAGGTTCGTCAAACAAGTACTCCATCCCCCTCCGGCGAATATCCTAGTACATGTCTGCCTTTGCGACACAGAGGGCAACCCTGTCAATACCAATTTCTGGGACAAAGTTTTTGGTGGCCTTCGCATGAAACCTGTCCTGGGCCTCCTCGGATGTGAACCGGGTGGCATCATAAGTCGGGGCGTCGGAAGTGATTTTCGAGTTTCTTCGCTTCTTTTGGGCCATCGTACCTGCAATCAGTTCATCATAACAATAGGGCCAGCCAAACATGTGCCAGTCGGATGGATACTCAGACTTCTCCACCCGCTGGCACCAAACAATTACCCAAAGTGGACAACATCCAGTATTGTCCCCACACCACTCATCTACGATACAAGTTTGCCCTATAAAACCCCACCACAAGCTTCCATCAATACATACAGTTAAATGCTACCACCACCCACCCCATACTCACAAATTATTAACTAGAAATACACCCCACACCTATACAAATCAACCCCAAACACCAACTACAACATCAAACTTGGATTCTAAAACCTCATTGCAACCAAAATCAAGAATTATCTACAATAATCACTACATAATGCAAAATACATACAACATAAGGAAAAATGGAACAACTTACTTGAGGATTACCGCAGAGTCTTGAAAAAGAAAAGAAAAGGAAAATATTTGGGGGGTAGGGCATTTTTTGGGGGTGGGTTTGTGGGTGGGTAGGGTTTGGATGGAGAAGAGGGTAAGAAGAAGGGGTGATGGGGATTTTGGGTTATGGGAAGAAGAAGAAGAAAGAAAAAAAATAGGTTGTTGGGAAGAAGAAGAAGGAAAAAAATGGGGGGAAAGAGTTGGGGAAGAAGAAGGAAGGAGAAGAGTGGGGAAGAGGATGAGAGAAGATAGAGAGAATAGATAGAAGGGGGCGGAGGTTTTGTTTGGGGTGGTTTAGTTTAGGTTATATTAATGAAAGGGAGAAAAAGAAAAGAAAAAAAATATGCGTTTTCATACTTGGGCCTGTTCCGGTCCACCGTGGTCCTGTCGCGGTTACGCTATGACTGCGGTGGGATAACTTCAGAGAGGAGTTACGACCGCGGTCCTACCACAGTTACGCCGCGACCGCGATGGGATATTAAGAGAGGGGTCACGACCACGATCCTACCGCGATTACGCCACGACTGTGGTGGGATAACTTCAGAGAGGGGTCATGACCGCGGTCCTACCACGGTTATGCCGCGACCGCGGTGGACCCGTTACTGGCGGCCTATTTTTGGGGTTCTGTTCATTGTTTTGCCCCTTAGGTACTATTTTTACCTCTTTTAATGCCTACCTTACCCATGATATGTCTAGGCTCGTGATGCAACATCCTCCACACTAACCTGCATATATACATGTTAGAAATTCTACTATCGTGGGTTGCCTCCCATGAAGAGTCTGATTTAATGTCGCGGCAGACGGTTACAACAATGCAATGGGTTGCCTCCCATCCAGCGCCTGATTTAACATCGCAGCACGACTAAACACATTCTCAAGCATCCATCAAGTCCACCGAGGTCTTGTGACGTGCAAAGTCACCACCCCAGTAATGTTTTATCCTCTGACCATTCACCAAAAAGGTACCGGTTGAACTCATATCTCGCAATTCCACAGCTCCATGAGGTTTCACACTTACTACAACAAAAGGGCCTGACCAACGAGATTTTAGCTTTCCGGGGAAAAGCTTCAACCTCGAATTGAACAAAAGTACTTCTTGCCCTGGCTCGAACTCTCGATGTTGAATGTGCTTGTCATGCCACCTCTTAGTCTTCTCTTTATACAATTTGGCATTCTCATACGCGTTCAATCGAAACTCATCAAGCTCATCGAGTTGCAGCAACCTCTTCTCTCCAGATAGGTCCTCATCCATATTCAGATTTTTAATCGCCCAATAGGCCTTGTGCTCAAGTTCGATGGGCAAGTGACATGCCTTCCCATAAACTAGTTTATACGGAGAAGCACCTATGGGAGTTTTGTATGCAGTTTGATATGCCCACAATGCGTCGTCTAGCTTCCCGGCCCAATGTTTTCTATTTGCACTCACTGTTATCTCAAGAATCTATTTTACCTCTCTGTTTGACACCTCCACTTGACCACTCGTCTGGGGGTGATAGGCAGTGGACACCTTGTGCTTGACTCCGTACTTTGCAAGGACATTATTCAGAAATTTGTTGCAAAAATGTGTTCCTCCATCGCTGATCAATACTATTGGAGTTCCAAAGCGTGTAAAGATGTGCTTCTTGACAAAGCTCACCACCACCTTTGAATCGTTAGTGGGAAGAGCAATGGCCTCTACCCACTTGGAAACATAGTCGACTGCCACCAAGATGTACCTATGACCGTTAGATTGTGGAAACGGTCCCATGAAATCTATTCCCCACACATCAAAGAGCTCCACTACCAGAATATTTTGCAGTGGCATCTCGTGCCTTTTTGTGATCATTTCGGTTCTTTGGCACCTATCACACATTTTAACAAAGGCGTGTGCATCCCTAAACAATTTTGGCCAATAGAAACCTGATTGTAACACTTTCTGGGCAGTCTGGTCTCCCCCGTGATGACCTCCGTATGGTGATACGTGACATCTATGAAGTATGGCACTCATTTCCTCCTTAGGAACACATCTCCGCACCAACTGATATGCACAGAGCCTGTATAAGAATGGCTCATCCCACATGTAAAGCATCATATCATGCAGGAACCTTCACCTATTATCTGGTGTCAACTCTGGTGGTGTCACCCCACTTGCAATAAAATTCGCATAATTTGCATACCATGGGGCTGTGCTTGAGGAAATCACCAATAACTGCTCATCAGGGAATGTTTTTTTTATTACACCCCCGCCAGCTACATGATTCTGATTTTCTAATCTGGACAAGTGATCAGCCACTTGATTCTCTGTTCCTTTGCAATCTCGAATCTCTAAATCAAACTCTTTCAAGAGTAGGACCCACCGAATCAATCTCGGTTTGGCGTCCTTTTCAAACAGGTATCTGATGGCTGAATGATCTATATAGACGATGACTTTGGTCCCCACAAGATATGACTTGAACTTGTTAAACACCCACACCACTGCAAGCAACTCTTTTTCAATAACTATGTAATTCATCTGAGCTGGATTCAGAGTCTTGCGTGCATAGTAGATGGAGTGGAAGACTTTATTTCTCCTTTTCCCCAAAACAGCTCTAATAGCCAAGTCACTCGCGTCGCACATCAACTCAAATGGCTGCTCCCAATCTGGAGCAATGCTGATTGGTGCAGCCACTAACCTTCGCTTCAGCTCCTCGAATGCCTTCAGACAAGCATCATCAAATTTAAAGGCGACATCCTTCTCAAGTAACCTGCACAAGGGAGAGGAAATTTGCGTGAAATCTTTAATGAAACGACGATAAAAACCCGCATGGCCCAAGAAACTGCGAATGCCTTTGACAGATATCGATGGAGGAAAATTTTCAATTGCTTCCACCTTTGACTTGTCCACCTGCAAACCATCTTTGGACACCTTGTGCCCCAAAACCATACCTTCGCGTACCATGAAATGGCATTTTTCCCAGTTTAGCACCAAGTTAGTCTCTTCACACCTAGCAAGCACTTTATCAAGATTCATCAAGCAGTTATCAAAAGAACATCCAAACAAAGAAAAATCATC
This sequence comes from Nicotiana glauca, assembly GCA_026770625.1. NCBI lineage: Eukaryota > Viridiplantae > Streptophyta > Magnoliopsida > Solanales > Solanaceae > Nicotiana > Nicotiana glauca. Next base: position 105,656 of record MU708612.1, on the reverse strand, counting down.
CAGGAATATTTCCACAAACCTCTCTACCATGTCAGTAAAAATGGCCATCATACACCTTTGAAAAGTCGCAGGTGCATTACAAAGACCAAAGGGCATTCTCTTGAACGCATACGTGCCATAAAGACACGTAAAAGTGGTCTTCTCTTGGTCCTCTTGGGCTATAGAAATCTGATTATACCCAGAATAACCATCCAAGAATCAGTAGTACTCCTTGCCAGCTAATCTATCAAGCATTTGGTCAATAAAGGGGAGGGGGGAGTGGTTCTTCCGGGTGGCATTGTTCAATTTTCTATAGTCAATGCAAATTCTCCACCCGGTGACAGTTCTTGTAGGGAAAGTCATTATTCTCATTAACTACTACAGTCATCCCTCCTTTCTTGGGTACACATTGGACGGGACTTACCCATTTACTGTCTGAGATAGGAAATACAATACCTGCATCAAGCCACTTAATCACTTCTTTTATTACCACCTCCTTCATGATTGGATTGAGTCGTCGTTGTTGCTCTACACTGGGCTTGTGTCCGTCCTCCATAAGGATTTTGTGCATGCAAAAGGCTGGACTAATGCCCTTTATGTCAGACATCATCCACCCAATTGCTCGATTGTGCTCGCGTAGCACTCTCAACAGCTTTTCTTCCTGCAATTTAGACAAGTCAGAGGAAATAATAATAGGTAAAGTGTCAGAGTCTGCCAAATAAGCATATTACAGGTGAGATAGGAGAGGTTTAAGCTCTAATTTCGGGGCTTCCTCAATTAACGGCTTTGGAGGAGGTCCCTCTGGCCTGTTCAAATGTTCAAAGGGGTGTATCCCCTGCATGTATGCACAAGATGTATCAAGGATGTGCTTCATCTCCTCGACCTCTTCATCATTCCCCAGGCTATCAAATAGCATAAGTGCTTTCTCTAGAGAATCGTCTAGATATACACTTGGATCACGAATTTTCTCATCAGCCTCAACAACAGATATCATGGAAAGCTCCTCATAGTGACGGGGAAGTTGGATTGCTTTGTAGACATTGAAAACTGCTTCCTCGTCATCTACCCTCAAGATCATCTTTGCCTCTCTCACTTTGATAATTGCATCACCAGTAGCCAAGAGAGGTCGCCCCAATATGATTGGGACCAGTTCATGAGCCTCATAATCGAGGATAATGAAATTAGCACGGAAGATAAATTTCCCAATTTGCAGCAACACATCTTCAATCACCCCCTCAGGGTGTGCTATCGATCTGTCAGCCAGCTGTAACATCACAGTAGTTGGCCTTGGAGCTCCCAGACCCAATTGCCTGAATAATGATAGGGGCATCAAATTTATGCTTGCCCCCAAATCAGAAAGAGCACGACCTACATCAATATTACCAATGCACACAGGAATCGTAAAGCTTCCAGGATCTTTAATATTTTGAGGGAGCTTATTTTGGACCCTAGAAGTGCACTTCTCAACAAGTGCAACTGTCTCAAATTCAGTTAATCTTCTCTTGTGAGCCACTATATCTTTTATGTACTTAGTATACTTTGGAATTTCACGAAGCATATCAACAAATGGTATATTCAATTGCACCTGGCTCAAAATGAAGAGAAATTTGTTGAACATGCGATCATCATTCTTTTTCTGCAATCTCTGGGGAAAGGTGGTGGTGGCCTTGGGGCCTCCACTGGCTCGGGAATTTCAGCAATCTTCTCTGGCTCGTTTTTCACTTTAGGGATCAACTCCCCCTCAGGTACGGGCTTATCTTTCTTTTTCTTTGGCACTTCCTCAAGATCCCTCCCGTTTCTAAGTGTAACTGCATTCACTTGCGGATTCTTTTCTGTGTCACTGGGGAGAGTGCCTGCAGGTCTAGTGTTTTGATTTGTTGCTAACTGCCCCATCTGCCTCTCAAGATTTCTGAAGTCGGTCCTGAGCTGCTGATTGTCAATCAACAACTTCTTTAGTAAATCATTTGTGCTCTCTTCCATTTGTTGGGGTGGTCTCTAAGGCTGATTGAAACCCCCTTGGGGTCTATACTGATTCTGATTCTACTGATTTCCACCCCATGAGAAGTTGGGATGATTCCTCCAATTTGGATTGTAAGTATTCCCGTATTGTGCATGCTGGTTCGGTGGACCCCTATTTTGTTGCCCCACATAATAGATGGATTCTGGATTCGTGGGGCACATATCACTCATATGACTGTCACCACACAGTTCGTAGAAAATAGTCATCTGTTGTACCTGTTGCATTAGTTGTGGCTTCTGCATTGTTATCCTAGTCATCTGATTGGCCAGCTTTGCAATTTCGGCTCTCATTACTGACACCTCGTCGAGCTCAAGTAACCCAGCTGATTTTTGCTTAACTGCCTTTCGTGAGTCACCATCACCTTGCCAGTTATTATCATTAGCAGTGAAGGTATTCAACAAGAGTTGGATTTCACTATACGATTTGGCCATGCAGCTACCCCCACAAGCGGAATCTAGATTCATCTTTGAAGCACCATCTAGCCCATCTACAAAAGTGTGACCCAATACCTCGTCCATCTGGCAATGGTAAGGATAGTCTCTGAACAACTTCGTGTACCTTTCCCATGCTTTATGAAGTGTCTCGCCAGCTCATTGTTTGAACCCAAGAATTTGACTCCTCAACATCTTTGTTTTCTTGGTGGGGAAAAAATTGATTAAGAATTTCCTTGCCAGATCATCCCAAGTGCGGATTGAATTAGCTGGCTCCTTATTCAACCACTCCTTAGCTTCCCCGAGCAGAGAAAAGCGGAAAAGTGTCAGCCTGACATAGTCCTTGGAAACGTTCGGATAGTTGTAAGTATTGTAATTTCTAGAAAATTCTGAATATGCCTCTGCGGGTCTTCATGAGGTTGACCCACAAATTGCCCTGTGGACTGGATCAGCTACACCATGTATTGTTTCAGTTCAAAGTGCCCAGTGATATCAGGCTTCACGATAGCCTGAGTCATATTAGCCAGACTGGGCCTTGCGACTTCAATAACCGTGCGTTCCTCATTACCTGCCATCTCAATTGGTTGTGGTTAAACTACAATGTCTAACTCTCTTTCAATTCTAGTTCTAGCGTCCACCTCCCTCCTCAATCTGTAAAGTGTTCGTTCAATTTCGGGATCGAGAGGAAGGAGATTGTTTGCGCTTCTACTTCTTCTCATTCAATAGAAAATCCTGTATTAACAAAATCAAAGTGAACGAAAGGTTAAAACTCGAATAAATAAATAATAAAAGCTCAATTCAGTCAAGTAGCTAATTTCTAAGTCCCCGGCAATGGCGCCAAAAACTTGTTGCGACCAAAACACTCACGCAAGTGCACGTGATTGTCAAGTAATAGAGTAATGAGTAGAGTATCATTCCCACGAAGACTTATGATTAACTATTGACTGATTCAAACCCAATTACTTTATCTATCCAAGATGTTTTTCGCAAAATTGAGATGTAATTATTGTACTACCTAATTATCAAGAAATAATCTAACTAGAGCAATTAACCAAATGAATAGCATGTTCAATTAACAAACATTAGGAGAAGATATTCCAGGGTCACGGGCTAGTTAACAATCGTGTTGTGTTCTTGGCTTAAAATGACTAATTGATTTATCTGGATTGTTGATTGACAGGGTTTATATTACTCATAAGAATCTGTCGAGTTCTTACTCGCCTATTCAAGCTAACTCAATGCCTATATGTCTATGGAATTAAGATTAACAAGAATGCCTTTACAATTCCTGTATTCCAACCAAGCAGGGCAATTGGGTATATGTCTATCCCAATTGCGAATCCATTCCCCGAGGCCCGGGTTCAAGAACCTGCTCTATTTAATTCTATATGCAATCTAGATTTCCCACTTTCGAGTTCAACTCTAGATTCGTAGATAGTATTTCATTGTTAGCTACTCAGCAAAATAACTAAAGCAGAATTAAATAAACAATCCAATTTGACAAACCAATTTCGTCGAATTAAACGTCAAACAACAACTTTCATGTTTCACCCATGACCCCAGAATAATGGGTTTTAGCTACTCGTAACAATGTAAAGATCATCTATGAAAATATTCATCATGGAGAATTGCAAGAAAAAGAAGAAATAAAGAACTATGATGTTTTTGGGTGATCTCTCACACTTGTGTTTCTTGCCCAAGAACTCTCCAAAACAAATCTGCCCTAATATGGCCGAATTTCTACTTTTTGTAAGTGTTTTACACCAAGTCTTCCCGACTTGACACTTTAGTCCCTGGCTTTTTCGCGTTCTGCCGCGGTCTCACCGCGGTTACGGTCTCACCGCGACAGGCCAAGTTTAGCTCAGCTCTTGTCTCTTCACTTGGTGCATTTCATGGGCATTGTTTGATTGGCCACCTTTTTTCCGTAATTGATCCCAAACTTGCTCCATCGACTTCATTAGTTCGATATAGCCTGTAAAGCATGAAAAGCACTGATCAGAGCATTTGGTTATCACTTTTTTTACCACAAAGCTATACAAAAATGTGGTTCTTTTAGGGTCTAATTATAGTATAATTCACCTATTATCACACCCCCAGGTTGTATTACTGCCTGATAATTAGCAATGTCAATTTCCTTGAACATGTTTCTACCTGTGAATCCATATACCCTTATCCCTTCTATATGTTTGAGTTAAAGTTTAGGCATGGCAGCACCTAAATTGCTGTTCATATCTGGGCTTGATCCTTTAAGGGATCCTAACTCCCAAACAATGTGGCTAACAGGCTGGTTAGGGGTGTGCCAGCACTCCTAATTGCTAGGTATGGCCACCAGCCTGTCTTGGCTTTTCCTAGAATCCCCTCTATTGCACTTACACTCATTCCTAGTTTCTAAGTTCTGCCCCCCTCCTACGAGCCCTGCTTTGGGACCTTGAGTTCTCTCTAAACTTGGACATTTGAGGGCTGGCCCTTCCACACTGCACTTTAATTCAATTCTGCAATATATATGGGTGTAAGCACTGCCCGGAGTTCATGAAGCTCCTAGGAACTCTGACACACCCTAAGAAATGAGAAAGGCTTTGGAAATATGATTCTGGAAGTCGGTTTATTTCATATTTCAGACCTGGAGTCTGAATTAGGCTCCTTGGTTGTAGTTTAATTTCTGATGTAATTTTACTTTTCTTTATTCATTTTGGGTTGTAATAATTTGTAAGAACTTATGGGGGTTTATAGTGAAAAAGTGAGGGTCATTCATGTATGCAGACAGGTAAACATCATGATCCTAGGTATTCATTCCAGCAATCACAACCTGCTTTTCAATTATGCATTTCATGTAGAAATCCTGCGTATAGTTTCTGCACTTCTGCATCTCATATAGAAATCATGACTACAAGGTTTTTCTGCACTTCTGCATATAGAAATCATGACTATAAGGTTTTTTTTTTTTGCACTTCTACATATAGAGATCATTACTATAGGGTTTTTATGCACTTCTGCATATCATCTATCACTAGGCAAGTGGTTTATAGGCTCAATAACAAATCACACTCTAGATACCATGTCTATAGGATTTTTCCACTTTTATAAATGTCTTAAAATAAATCACGCTTACAAAGCATGCCTATAGGAATAACTAACAGAATCTGAATTGTCTATCTCGCTTACAAGTCTAAAACCAATAGTAGTGTCGTTTAATGTCTGCAGAACTTATGTTTTTCTATAATCAGTAAGCCTTCTTTAAAATCAGCATACTCCTGCATTATTAAATATCATGCCTATAGGTGTCACCTAGGCAAGCCATTAGGTAATTAATTAACTACATCAGTCTTTGATTATTACAACTAGGGGTAGGCCTAATTTGGACTTCTTATCTGAGAAATATGTGATAAATCAGCATGCCGTAATGATTAAATTTAATTCAGACCATAACCAGTATTTGTAAGTCATGCTAAACAACCTGCTTTTAAGTGAGGAGGCCTGCCTGAGCCTTTTAATTGTTCTGTGCATCCCATATCTATTTCTACGTGTTTTGTTTGTCGCTCTAGAATTTTATCCTTTTTAAACCATACCAAATCCATATTTCCCTCCCCTTTAGGACTAGTAGTCCCAAATGCCTCCGGGACTGATAGAATTAGGACGGGTAATATCATGCAATAAGTAAAGAGACTATTCCGCGTTTAATACCTTAATGGGGTGGGAAGGATGGATATGGATATGATGATCACGCGATAACATCACGTGTATAAACGGTTACCGGGTGTTGTGTGGGGTGATCCATATTATTTATAAACCTAGGACCCCCCCCCCCTTCCCTTTACTTGTCTATATTTTCAGAATTTTAAAACTATTCAATTTTCAGCTTCTTTAACCTCTTCTACTTTAATTAACTTGCATCAATTATGTGCAAACCCCTTCCCCTTTACTTGTGTGTTTTTTTTAGAATTCTAAAACGGCTTTCTTCCAAATTTCAGCCTCTTTAACTTCTTATTTTTCAGTTGTTTGTAACCCTTATGTGACATCTACCTACTATTTACAATTATTGCTTGTTTACCTGTTGTTTGTACTTAACGTCACAATTGTAGCATGGCCGGGAACCACACTAATGGATATTGAGGGGTGCCTAACACCTTCCCCTCGAGATAATTTTAAGTCCTTACCCAATCTCTGGTTTTCTAGATCAAATTCATTTTTTAGTGTCCTAATGTACTTAATCATTAGCTGGCGACTCTTCAAAAATTGCAAACCCAATTCCCAAAAGGAAAAGAGTTGTCCGCCCAAATGTCACAAACCCAATTTCACGAGAAAAGGGGGGCATCGACAGTGTCTATTGTGTTCAGGTGTAAAAATGCTAAGGGTTTTTCCTTCGATTTTAGCTCGTAGCCCAATAATCATAATCTAAAACTAAAAAGAACAAAAACAAAAGCTACCTATATCCGGTTCAAGTTAAACCCTTGGAAAAGAACTGTGGCCCAAAGAAAAACCAATGGGGAGTTACCTAAAAATAAAATAAAAAAATTGTTTTGGTCTTTTCTCTAGACTAACTTCCCTCAAGAAAATTGTCTAAAGGATCCGTCATTAGGAAGAGTCTCCATATTCTATTTTTTATTTATTTATTTATTTATTTTTCTCGACTTAGTCCCTCAAGAACCCCGATGAAAGAGATCTGTCGTCAGGACAAGTCACTTAGTATCAAACAGTCAATTGTTACAATTACATACATACAAAGAAGTATCCCCACCCCACACTTAAAATGAAGACATGTCCCCATGGCTTAAAAATTTAAAGAAGAGTGAGGTAAAGGAACTTCCCTGAAGGCTCACTCCTAGTCAGAGACGGTGTCTGGATTCACATTGCACGCACGACCCAGAGTTCTCAGCCAGCCCAAGAATTTCTTTTGACTTCACCTACCTGTCAGCCACCTCATCAACACGGTCACCCAAATCAGTGACTGAGGTATGCAACCCAACCATCTCCTGCTCCAAAGTTGCCATGCGAGTGCTCCGGCGTGGCTGTGATGGGCCTGCCTCTTCCACTCTCGGAGTTGCGGTAACCTCAGCTGCCTCACCATCATCATTATCATCATCATTATCATCATCATCATACTCATCAGCAGAGTCATCAACACCCACCACCGGCTCTCTTTCCTCGAGTCCAATTTTTCTTGCCCGGAATGGGGCTTTCAGAGGCAATTTCCCATCAACTCGAAGGTTTTCAGGGACTTTAGCAAGACGGCACAATCGGGTGATTAGCGAAGGAAAGTAGTGGCCCTTGATTATATCAGGCGATCTAATGAACATTTTATCATGGAGGACTTGGGCGACATTAAAATCCTGGTGTGTCATAAAGTAGTAGATAGCCGCTGCCCGTGGCCCATTAATATCAATGGTATTGCTAGACGGTAGCAGGCGGGTGTTGATGACAGTGAGCCAGCACTTTGCCTCCCAATTAAGGGACTGTGAGTTCATAGTCTTTAGCTTCGTTATCCATTTAAACGACTTGCCAAGGATACAGATTACATCAAGAATTGGTGCCGAATCAATCTTCGGGCAGTGATAAGCTATAGAATGATCCATCTCACCCGTGAATGCTGGGAGGCGATACACCTGGTGGATGGCCTCGATATATGCATTAATCTGGGTGTTGCGCACAGTCACAACCCCATTCTCATGTTCCAGAAAGTTCGCATAAAACCCTTCACCATCTGAATAATAGCCTCCTCTGGTACCTCGAAGAAAATGTCCAATAGACACCTCCTCAACTCATTAAACATATTTAGGCACTCCCTCTCTAAGGTTGTCCGATCAATATGTACCTCATGTAGTAACTTCTTAGACGCTTTCTCATTGTACTGATCCTCCACCGATTTGGATATAAACCGAGTGCTGTCAAACTGAGGTGCACTGGCTTGGCTCCTGTCTCTCGATGAGCCTCTCGATCTACTAGCGGAGGACCCGATGTTGCGTCTCTTGCGAGATGAAATCATTGTACCTGTGAAGCAGAGGACACCTATTAGTGAGTGCATTAAATGTGTGACTATGGGTGGTTACTCAGAATTCACCACAACCATGTCACATTAGCTCCTTATAACTTCATTGGGGCAATTTCCCAAACATCTTGTGGGCAGGGCACTATCCTAACACATATAGCCCTCATGGGTACATCAAAACTCCTCCAATATCAAGTATGCTACTACACCAACACACCCAACACCTACTTCATTCAATCACCCACCAACAAACACCTTTTCACCACTAGAAATACACATCCCCTTCACCAATCATTCTCAATAACAAAATCTCAAATAGAAAAACAAGAAAAAACTAACAAAAAATCTACACAAAAGTTCTGCAACATTACAAAGCTAGGCTAGCATGTATTACAACAAAATACAAAAAGAAAAGAGAAGGGAGAGATGAGTAACATACCTTAGTGGAAGTTGGGTGGAGAGGAATGGAGATGGGGGAGTATTGTGAGTGAAGAAGAAGAAAGGAGAACAAAGTATTTGAGGGTTTAGGGTTTAGAGAGAGAGAGAGGGATGGATTTAGAATTTATGAGGGGCGGATGTTTTTGGGGAGGGTATTGTATAGTTTGGGGGGGGGGGG